>BHFT01006787.1:0-16310 GCA_004320025.1 Laticauda laticaudata | reverse complement strand
AGTAGTAGTAGTAGTAGTAGTAGTAGTAGTAGTAGTAGTAGTAGTAGTAGTAGTTACGGCTAGTCCTCAAAATGCAGGAAATATCCATGTTTGCCCGTTTCTGCTATTAAATGTTTATCTTTATTTTTGACATTTCTGGCCCCTATCTTTTTGATCCTGCATTTTCTTTTACTAGCTTTCCATAGCATGAAATCTAGCTGAACTCTGCCCTGAGTTTATGTAATAATTATGAGTTGTCCTTATTCTTTGTTTTTCTTTGTGATTTGTTGCTGGCTAGGTTTTTCTTATCGCATGGGAAACAGACCAGATTGAATAAACCATGACAAGGAAAGGCCAACATCATAGACTGCAAGGGTAAGTTTAGGTTTCTACGTGTTGAAGTGCCTCTGTAAATAAGTAAAAAAAGATTTTGGAAAGTTCTATTGTGCAGCACATTGGTTTCTTTTTATGATGCATTTCAGTGTGTAAGAGATACTGTAGTTAGTCAGTTTGATATTGTCTTATGACTTTTCTTTGGGTTTACTTTGCTTAACTTAAAGCATTCCATCTTTCCTAGCCACCTTGGTTCAGTTCAGTTCAGTTAAATACTGATCCTTGAATTCTTTGTGAATATATATTGAATCCAAAAGTCTGGATTTAAAATAACCTTTCATTTTGTATACATTTCTAATATTTGAAATATTGTTTTCCTTCTAGATAATTTTTCTGTACTACATCATTTTACTAAATGGGTAAACACTTTATCCAAAATTCTTAGCTCATTTTGTTACATAACATATTTTTTCTTCTTCCATTTCAAATTTCAGTAAAATTCTATTTCTTTTGTTTTAAGAACCAGATGTTCATCATTTGTACATACTTCAGTTTAAAATTCTGTCTTCTCCTGCTTAATTCCAATGTCCTGTTGCTTATCTCAAATCTTTTTCTCAATTCCGTATATAAAAATATTGAAATTAAATGCTTCTGCAGCCAGTTGATCTCTTAATTTTATTTTATAATTTACAATTTCCTATTGTTACTTAATTGATAGACTAGGACTTATTAATTTAGTTTTCTTTTTCTAGTGTTTCTTTCCTGTGCTTCTGTTGAAACATTTTCAGTCATAATCTGGATTTCTATTCATTTCATATTTTTAATATGACATTTCTAATATAACAATTCTTAAAATCTACATTAACCTTCTTGTACTATAAAAGCCATAAGTGCCTCAGATTATACTCTTCTAATTTTGAAATGCTCTTTTTAGTCAGAAAAACCCATTTTTTCATCTAGTATGCAAAGTACAAAACTAAATCAGACAGTCCCAATTATATATTTTTTGTATTTTAAAGTATTTCATATTTAATCCTTGATTCCCCCCCCCTTGTCTTATAGACTAGTCCAGTTCATATAAGCAAAGGCCTTTTCTGCATCAAGAAAAATCAGTTCTGCTTTTTTCCCCATTACATTGCTTGAAATATTCCAAAATAATCAATACATTTGTAATATTGTCCTTCAGTTGTTTTGGGATAAACCACACTGATCTTCATGAACCATCTGTAAAATCATCCTGTAAAATCATCTTAATTCTCTCAGCTAAAATATTAATACATAGTTATGGTTACATGTATTTATGAACATTATTTCAGTAACAATATCAGAGAAAATACATTTTTAAGAATTATATTTATTTTTCTAAATGTAGAGTATCAAGTATTTAAATTTATACAATTTAAAAATTATAAATTGGCTATTTTTCCTCTAAGAAAATGGAACTGAAATATTATTGTGAAATGTCATTCATATAGCATAATGAAGAAAAATATAGGGAAAAGTAAATATTATAATACTAAGAATACTTTAATATTATAAATGTATTATTATAATATTTCAATGATTAAGTACATTTACTCAATAAAAGAATTTATTGGAAAAATGTTATCCCTTCCAAACTTCCTCTTTAATAGTAAAACATAAGTGAAAATACCTATGCTTGATTAACTACTTTACAGATTAAGTTTCATGTTGTGTATTTCTTTGGACTTGATCTATAATAGGAAACCAACTGTGTTTATTTATTTTTGTATATTTTGCTATGTCACTGTACTAACTCCTTGATTTTAGATTACAAAATGAAAACTAAAATATAGACAAAGAAGATTTATCAGATCATATTTAACTGCAGAAAGACTGAAATTAGTATAAGAACAGAATTTTTATCATCAACTTTGCTGTTGCACAAAGAACAAGTTCATTTCTTTGTCCACCACAAAGATAGTAGTCCAAATAAATATCCATTTATTAAGTATTTTTATCAGTTGGCTTTTGAAGCTACATAAAATATGTGTTTCCCTGCTGACCCAGAATGTCTAGAAAGCTGCTAAGGATTTGATCATCAACATGATACTAACATCAGATGGAAAGATGTATTGCAGATGTGAGATAACAACAACAACAAATATTGACTTCTGAAGACCATCTTGAGACAAATTTTGAAAATCTCTGGGTAACTTTTAATATTTTAGATAAATTTTATGATGAAGTATAAGGAATGATGCTACAAAATAAAAAGAAACATACTTTCAACAGCAAATGAAAAAATTATATCAGTCCATCCATCCATTCATTTTGTACATTTTATGAGTTTTACATCACAAACCAATGCTTTGTTTTGTTTTGTTTTTATTTCTTGCAGAGTTCTGTAGAACAATGAAACCTGGTTACTCTAGAAAGACAATACCATAAAACATGAACATTGTGTAAAAACATGGAGCTTTAAATTGTCTATTTTTGTCTTAAAATGAAATTTTAGTCTGGGAAAAATCATCACCATTTTATAGATTGTGAAGTCATGGTGTCATAAATAGACAAATCCTTGAAATGGATTCATATACCTTTACTTTCATTTTTATTAAGTATATCTTTGAAATTTTAACTTCTGCTTATGCCCACCAAGTTATGAGCATGCAAATGTAGCTCATGACATTTTACAGAAACTGTATTTCAACTGTTCACAAATGTAAGGATGTGATTAAGCATGACAAAGATTTACCAGTTTGAAGCTATCTTTGAAGTAAGGGAACTTTATTGTTTTTTCAAATAACTTTTAAAAAATTGTATTGCTGTGGAACTATTTTGGAAGACAGTATAATGGAATTTCTTATGGAACTCTATCTAACTGTGTAGAACTATATTAAAATATACTAAATTGAAAATGCTTTACTAGATCCAATTATATATATTTCAAAAAGGTTGTTCTGGCTAACCAGAAAGTATATAAGGTCTAAGCTCATTGAGTCCATGATTGCGTATAACATACTGCTCTTTTGAAAGCTTCAATAATAGTCTCAGAGTTATCAAAAAATGACAGGTTATCGCTCAAATGATTGGCATCTTGAAGATTTCATTTACTGAGGACTCAGAATGAAAAAAAAATGCTTATATGCCTGTAGTCATGAGTCTATTAAAATCCCTTTAGGCAACAAATATTAAAATAAGTAGAAAATATAACCTTAAAGCCCATGTCACACTGCCCAATGGATGCAAAAAGGACACAGCGGATGAGAAAAATGTTCCATCCGTTGTTATCCGCTCTCAAAAGCGAGGCAAAACATTGCATAACCGGGAGCGGATAACATAGGACGCGGGGCACGTGCAGGGCGGATGCAAACGGCGCTAATGGCGAAACGGATAGCCCCAGTGGCAATGGAGCGGATGGCGCATCCGCTTAGGCTTCTGGCGGGACCTCACACATAGTGGCATGCTGAATGGATGGAAGCTGGATGCAGAGCGGATTAAAGCGGGAAACATGCACAGCGGATGCACAGCGACTAGGCGTTGCACAGCGGTGAAGGCCTAATGGCCATGCCATGGCGTTAATTGCGCCAATGCGGGGAGGATGCATGCGTCTAGCACCTGTGGGATATAATGGAAGCAGCTTGGAAGCAGTCACCATTCAGAGAAAAGACCAGCTGCTGGATGGATTGGCTGCCTTAGCCTGCCCTACCTGCATGCTCTGCCTGCAAGCCTTGCTGGCCAGACCTTGCTGGCCAGCCTCCCTGCCAGCCTTGCTCCCAGCCTGCCTTGCAAGCCTTGCTGCCTTGCCTGCCTGTCAGCCTGAAATCCTTGCCAGCCCTTGTTGCCTGCCTCCCTGCCAGCCTGCTCGCCACGACTTGGTCCTGCCAGCTCTCTCCCTGCCAGCCAACCACAACCCCACACCATGCGGGAAGCACAGGCAAGCCATCAGCCATCTTGCTGCCAGCCCTGGCAAAGAGGCGACAGGGCTGACCATCCCGGCTCCTGGCCCTCACTCTGTCTGCTGGGGCTTCTGCAGCACGGGCTCGCTCTTCGGGGCTTGGGGCTATCTGCTGCTTCTGCTTCTGGAGAGCTGATGAACAAGCACTCCAGCACCATCACCTCCACAGCACCCCTGGACCCTTTCACCCCTCAGACTAAGCGATCAAAGAGGAGTGACCAGAGAGATCAATTTTTGTTTGATAATGCTTTTTCTTGTTAAATAAAGCTCCTATTATGATTCACACCACTTGCTTTCATTTTATTTTTTAATAAATCTTTGGTGGGACAACTTTTAGAAATGGTTTAAGCCTTTTGCAGCTCTCTCGCTTGGTATGGAAAAGGCTCAAGGATAGTTTTAGGATGGTTAAGATACCTGTGGGTATGGGTAATAGCTTGATGGGATGGGTGTAGGATAGCAGGCTGGGATAGCATAAACTGTTCCAGTCGCAAGCATAAGTGGGACTCTATGGTCCACCCTCCCAGGTGCCACACCTATCGGCCCTTTCATTATCAATAATATGTAATAATTATGCCACACATGTCAACATAAACCACAAAACTCATTTATTAAACGCCCTGTTTCATTGTAGGCCAACCTAAACGCTACATGGGCCCAATCTCAATCCGTTAATATCCCAGAGTTACGAGTCTGTTGCATTAGACAGCGCGAAGGAAGCATCAATTTAAGCATTTACCATCCTGTTCTTTAGCCCACTCCACTGCCTCTCAGCTGGGAATTGCACCAGCGTTTCAGGAGGTTTGCGCTGATTCTTCACCTCATGTGAGGCCTCTGTTGGGGCCTTGCCACATCCTCAGTGTCAGATCAGGTTTTTTGCCCTTGCCTCCATTCCCAGGGCTCTCATGTCCCCAGTCTGCCTCTGGTTTGACGCTCCCACAAGCCTGTTTCTGCAAGATGCAACTCACCGAGTTGTAGCGGTCTCGAGCGCATCTGAGATGCTGATGGCAGCTCAGTGTCCTTGTTGAGCGCAAGGTCTTCCCCGCGTACTGAGCAGTATCTCACTACTACTCCCGAATAGGGTCTCCTGGAGGATCTCGACTCGTCGATGCCTGCATGTTAGGTGTAGAAGTAACCTGCGCAACCTGTTGGCCAGAAATGCAAAGTGCCATTCTCCACCACTCCGTTCTTTGCCCTGAACAGCCTGTAGTTGAGATCCTCTCTTCGAACGGGGTTGAGTATTTGCGACGGTGTAGGAGCTTCATGAGGTAAGGTTGTGGAGGGAGAAGGCGTTCATCCCCTCACGATGGAAGGTTAGGGCACATCTGCTTGTCGTTGGGCAGCGGTCTGCGATCTGGAAGCCCATCATGCAAGGTGCGTCTTTCCAGCCCCTCCTTGCAGGTGACTGGCGTTGTGCCACCTGACGGCATCATTCAGCCGTTGCCTGAAAGCATCGATGTAGCATGAACTGTAGTCAGCATCGACCATGGCGAAGAGGATGATGCTGAAGAAGCCCTTGTTAGTTGTGATAACTGGACCCCGAACTTGGCTGGCATTTTGCAGGGCCACGTGCTTGCCATCGAAGGCTCCAACGGTTTGCTGGGCAGAAGTTTCACTTCTGATACCACTGCCTCTGCCAACTTTCTTCCATTCCTTCTTCAGTGGAGGGCACTGCGAGGAAACTCCTCCTGTGTATTCTTCGATTGATGGCCTGCAGCCAACTTCTCTGGACCACAAAGCTGATGGTGTTGAGGTCGGCCATCCCACCAGCCGTACTGCCGATGCTCTTTAGGTGGTCCCTGAGCGCCACGCTGGCACAGAGCTCAAGTCCACCTTGAGCTCAGCTCCAGGCCCTGCGGCCGGCAAGTTGGTTGTTTTGCCCTTGGTCAACCTGCGGTGTCAGCCGCTGCACGAAGTTCATCAACATGGCTGGAGGCATCCTCAATGATAGTTCTGGGAATGCCCGAGTGTGCTTAGCTCCTTCAGCTCCCACCATCACCGCTTTTGTACAGTCGTCCTCTGCTTTACTTCTTGGTGTTGAACCATTCTTTGCGACCAGACTTTTTGTTGGCGTGCCTCCTTTTCTTCCCGTAGTAGAGTTCACCAGAGCTTGTAGATGGCTTTTCGCACATGTTGCAGAACGAAATGGTGTCGCTGCTGAAAGGACTTAGTCAACAATTCCAACGGTGGACATGACTGGATGCTGTGGTAAAATGAGAAGAGTTCAGATGGAGGCTGCAGAGGTTCTGCAACAGCTTGGCTGCTGTTCTTGCAAAGTGAGACGCAGAGCGCATGTCTGCTCCCCCTTTTTATAAGCAGTATTGGTGTTCCCCTTTGCCAATTCCTCTAGGCCATCCTCTAGGCATCCTCTAGACATTCCTTAATATCCGCGAGATAGCGTCCCCTCTGCGCTAACATTTTGTTCCATTTTAAAACGCGTTTGTTCCCATGGTGCAAACCGTTCTTGCATCCGTTCTTGCATCCGTCTCCGTGTCCGTTTCGCTTCCCTCCCTGCATTCCTTAGTGGAGCGAGTTGGCTGCGGATGCACAGCGTGGATTGCCTTAGCCGGATATAGCGGGATGCATAACGGGTCAAATTGATGCGTACAGCGGATGCAGTAGCGGTCTAATGTCCGTAGTGGAATGCGTAGCATTCTGCAGAGCAATCAATCTTGCCACTGGCAATGTAGAATACATCTTTCTAGAGCGCGCGCAATAACGTGTCTCTTTGAGGTGCAAGTACCCCAAAATCTTTGCTATGCTGAGTATGAAACAATTCCATAAACGGATAGCTGGATGGATAGAGAGCGAAGCCAACGAAGCGTGTAGCGCTACATCGCGTTGTTTCGAATGGATGGCAAGCTTTTTTGTCCGTTTTACATCCTCTTTGCATCCGTTGGTTCAGTGTGACATGGGCTTAAAATGAATGTATGGCTATTGTCTTGAAAAAATATAAAATATGCATTATTGACTTGTATATTTGGGTATTATGAGTGTAAAAAGTAATTTTATTCTTAAATAGGTACACATGTCCATTTTTTTTCCAATAAGGTGCACACATACATGCTACTTGTTTCTGACTCTAGGGTCAGTACTCATCTTCATTACAAGGCCAAAGAGCCAGTGCTATCTGAAGACGTCTCTGTCTAAATGCCAAAGGTGCATGGAATGCTGTTACCTTTCCACCAAAGTGGTCCTATTTTTCTACTTGCATTTTACATTCTTTTGAACTGCTAGGTTGGCAGAAGCTGGGACAAGTAACAAGAGCTCATTCCATTACATGGCACTAGGGATTCAAACTGCCAAGATCAGTGTCTTAGCCACTGAGCTACCATGTCCCCCTTTTTCTTTCGAATATCTATAACAAATTATAATATCCATACAAAATACATTTGTAGTATCTATACAAAATTAATATGGCTTACAATAATTTTAATTTAACAAGCCCATTAACAGAAAGCTGAAAACTATCTGAGATAAATGCAGTCACTATGGTTACATATTGTTGCTTTGGCCATGAATTTCCCCAAAGCTTGAATATAGTAGTTAAATGATAGTATTATAATAACACCAATTAGCTTAACTTCTGTGGATCAAAATTTTGAAAAGGTTAGCCAGGTAGGGATGCCAGGAAATGTGACTGAGACAACTGATTACGGCAAGGTAGACTTTGTCATCTTCTCTATCCTCTGTTACATTTTCATCATTTCACACACACATCTACACATCTCGTGACTTTTGTTGACTTAATATGGCAGTGTGTAAAAGATGGACATTTCTGAGGAGATGTAATCGAGTGAATAATACATTTTGTAACCAGAATGGCAATGTGCCCACACCTGAAGTACAGAAAAACATGCCACATTGTCTTTTTCTTATTGAGAAAAATATATCAGAAAAGAGTACAAAAGATGAGAAAAAAATTAGCAACTAATTTTTTGAATCATGAAATAATAGCTGTAGTCAGTTGCTTAAGGCAATATTATTGGTGTTTTCAATATATTGACTTTTGATGATTTTATTTTTATCTGTATCTAAACTTTCAGTTCATTTATGCTACAATTCAGCAGTTGTTTATGAATGTGTGTGTGTGTGTGTGTGTGAACATGCTAAAGATTAATCATACCATCAAAGTAACAAAGACCTACTTCAGGAATCTCATGAAAGTCATTAAATGAAAGGAGAATGAACAGGGGAAGAAAGAAAGATTAGAGAGAGAGAAAATGAGAGAGAGAGACAGAAAGGGAGAGGGGGAGTGTTCTGTCCGGAAAAATGAGAGGTAGACCGGGTTCAGCAACAAAGTCTTTATTCCATTAAATAGTAGTAAAGACGGAACATTGGCTCAAGCCGCGCCAGTCTTTTATACTTTTTATCTGCCGGCTTTGTAGCCAATGACATTCATTTGATTTTGCCGCCTTTCTGCGGCTTCAGGGATTGGTTCCTTTTGAACCAATCCCTTCTAGTTTTGAGTAAACAATCAGAATGCGTTATTTGGAGCCAACTATTTACATACAGAACAGGGAGAGGGAGAAACAATGATGATAGTATATATGGTTATAGGTTGTTTGGACTTTGCCTCATGCCTTATACAGAACAATACTTGCAAATCCTTGAGCAAGCAGAAAAATATGTTGGAATAAAAGTTCACATTATATTGGTGGTCATGCAATGCTATGTTCAAAAGTTCTAGATTTTTTTATAACAAAATGAATAATTTCTCTCCATTTTGGTATCCAATATATTCATTTCAACAATCATATGTGGTGAAAGAGAAAAGGATAGTTCATTTCTAGTAAACAAAGTGGAAGAAATAGAAATTGTATTACTATTATTATGTTTAACAATTGTTGTTAGTAGTAGTAGAAATCCTGCAACATCCAAAAATAATTGCTTATATATTTTTTAAAAAAGCATTATTCCAAACCACCAGATGCTTATTATTCTCCCTGAGCTCTTCAAGATCTGAACAAAATAAAGAATAGGAAGAAATGTGGGGGGAAAATGTTATATGCTATCAACTGTCTTTGCTGACATTTAAAGTGTGATCATTACTGAGGTATTTAACAAATAAACAGATGAAATAGAATCAAAATACAGTAAAGAAGTATTTTCCACTGAAGATAGACACAGAATCAAAAACAGTTCAAATGCATTAAAAGAAATATGAATTTACGTACTTTGTATTCAGGGATGGGATTCTACTGGTTCGCACTGATTCGCTAGAACTGGTTGTTAACTTTCTAATCAGTTTGGAGAATGGGTTGTTAGAAGAAATCTCCTTTTGTTTTTTCCCGGTTTACTGGCCTGATCCTGTAAAGAAGGCATTCCTTACATTCTGGTGTTGTTGCTTACAGAAACTGCCTCTCCGTTAACTCTTATTACATTCTTGACAGGACTAGTCTTCCTCTCTCTGGAATTTTTTTCTCTCCTTTGCTAGTACTTTGCTTGTATGGAGCCTGAAATTGACATATGTGTAGTCATTTCACTTGGAAATCTGAACAGCTTGACTTTCTTAAAGGGGAAGGGTTGTTTTAAGCTTTTTGCACTGCTGTTGGGAGGAAATACTCTCCTGTTGGAGTTAGCACTTTGAACAAATAATTGAATCATGAAGCAGAGATGCCAGAAAGAAGCTTTTAATGACAAGAAACCAAGATGGGTCACATTCAGGAAGGCTTTTTGGCCAGCTAGAAAGTTTGATATTCAAATGTGTGTTTACATACCCTTTCTGAGTTTTGGTCTAAAACTGGTATTTGATGAAAACTGGTTTTTGTGTTTGGTGATGTTTAATCCTGTGTTTACTGATAGGGTAATTTTTTCTATTCAGCTTTGTTTAGAAGGAAAAAGGTTAATCTCTGTTCCTGAAAATAAATTGGGCTGAGGAATCTGGTTAGTTCTGTATCTATTTATTCTGGTAATTGGTTTAACAAGCAACAGCTACTGTTGTGATTTAATTATTTGTATTGTGTTTGAATTTTTTCCTGCCTCATATTTTCTTTTTCTATCTGGGGAGGGAGGTCTTCATTCACTGCTTTAGTGATATCTGGCACTGTCCTTTTAGGGTGTACTACCGAGAGACAGGATGCAAGCATGACACTAATTTTTTTACTGCCTTTCTGGCGGCATGTAATCTTTCCTTAAATCTGGGTGATTTCTTCCAGATATCTTTTGAGGTGAGTGAGACCAGCTGGTGTCTTTAAGTGGTGCAAATGGATCCAAGAATTGCTTCTCCACCATGTGCTCTTTCTGGAGAGCTTAAATGACCTCTCTACTAAAGGGTTTCATTTTATGAGCAAGTGTTGGCTGCTGATAGTTATCCTTGCTTTTCAACTATTTTAATTCCTCAAGGTGCTCTGGCACCTTGCCTGATTTGTAACTTTGGCTTGCAGGTATTTCTAATCTCATGATTAGTATTTAGAGCAGCTTTTTGCAAGCAAAGAAGCTTTTTTGTATTTTTGAACAGGTAATCCTTGACTTACAACAGTTCATTTAGTAACCATTCAAAGTTACAATGGCACTGAAAAAAGTTACTTATGACCATTTTTCACACTTACAACCATTGCAGCATACCTACAGTCACGAAAAGCCAGGCAAGGAGAAATGCCCTTTAATGTGAGTAATGTCAAGTTAACCACACCCAGCCAGTGACATGACCAAGCCATGACCACCAAGCTATGACCACCAACTAAGCCACACCCACAGAACCGGTTGTTAAAAATTTTAAATCCCACTGCTGTTTGTAACCAAATGTTACAAAAGCAAAGGACAAACTCTCATGAGTTATTTTGTGGTTAATTAATAATGCCCTATTGAATATCCACAATTGTCTGAAACAGTTAATAAAAGGAGTCATGAATTTTGATGTACAAATTACAGTGGCTGCATCCCCACAATTCACTTTTAAAAAATCCCTAAATAGTTCATGGCATGGTTTAGCAGCCTAGCCATTGTATTTATTTTCATAATATTCAGTGAAAGAATTTCATAGTGCCTTTGTTCAGGCTGGAGCTATAAATAGGATGAGGTACAACAAATGAATATCAAATGCCAGCATAAAAAAGAGCTCCTTAAACAGTATTAAAACCCCTTCAGTCATAAAAGAATTGGTGTGGTGTTGTAATGAAAGTGTTGGCCTGAAACCAGGTATTGAAAATTAATATACCTTGAATCCAGCTCATTCTCAGTCAAAAGAAATCACTCTGTATATTTTTTTTTCAGTTTCCTGAAAAGAGTCAGGACATAATTTTTTTTGTATACAAAGGAAACAAAACATGGAATATTCAGCAAGAGTGTAAGCTCTGGCTAAGAGAAAGATTGTTTTGTCATTTCTGTACATGAACTGTGTGAGTGATGCTATGGTAGTTAACCATGTGTGCATTTTTATATGACGACCATCCTGTACTCTTGGCTGACAACTCAAATGATTTGCAGCATAAGACAGACAGTATGATGCAACAAGATATATGCATTTGAAAATAAATGCATTAAAGATCAATGTACTTGTGATGCTTTATCGGAACAGTAAAATGGATTGTTGAAAATTACAGATTAATGATGAAAAACTAAAGGAAACAGATGAACATGTCCTATTGAAAATTGTTTACTAGAGGGTGGAAATTAGTAGCAAAAACTAGGACACGCAAAGATATGACAGCAATGGTTAATAGTGGTGCACATTTATGAAAAGAAGTAAAAAAATGGTTGTATGAAACAGTATTAAAAAAAATATTTCCTGCATCCCATTCAAAAGCTTAAGACTTTATAATACTTTCTCCTACTTTTCTCAGAAAATCCCTGTGATTAAATTGGGACAGGAAAGTAATTGTTTCAGATAGCTTTCCTAATTGAGCATATACTATGAAATGGGTCTCCCTGGTGCTAGTCCAAAATCTTAGAACATAGAATAATAGATGAATGAGACCTTGGAGAGAAGAGACCCAAACCATTCTGGACTAATGTCCATTGACTCTCTTCTTGAAAATGTCAAATGATGGAGCACCCACAATTTCTAGAAGTAAGCCTGATTATTGATTGTTAATTGTTACTAATTAATTAATGATTAATTGTTCTCACTATCAGGAAATTGCTCCTTACATATAGAAAAGAATATTTATACCTTAGGGTTGAACTGTGAGATTGTGGTGGTCTCTGAGCTTTGCAGATGTTTCATTACCAAATTAGGTAGCTTCATTAGTGCTAGGATCTACCTTGATATTACCTAGTTGGTAATGAAACATCTGCAAGAAAACCAAAAAGCTCAGAGAGTACCAAGGAAGAGAAAATTTCTCCTTAGTTCTAGGTTGGATGTTTCTTTAATGATCTTCTATTACATCTTGTCCTGCTCTCAAGTGCTTTGGAGATTAGATAAATCCCTTCTTCCCTGTAACAACCCCTCAAGTACTGGAATATTGCTACCATAGTCACTAGTCCTTGTCTTCATTAAACTAGACACAAATAGTTCTCTCAATTGTTCATTGTGTGGTTTAGTTTCCAGACACTTTATAATTTTTGTTGCTCTTCTCTTCATTCTTTCTACATTCTTATCAACTTTTTTTTCTATTACAGTGACCAGACCTAGGTCAGTATTCTAAGTGTGGTTTCACATGTAATGTAATATAAAGCAGTACTATCACTTCACATGATTTTGAAACTATCTCTCTGTTGATGCAAGCTAAAATACATGAGATGGGATATACACAATAACACAATACTTATACGAAGATTTTTCTTTTTAAAGGGAAACAGTTGGAAGGAACCTTGGAGAACTTCTAGTCCAACCCTTTCTCAGGCAGGAAACCCCATATCATTCAAATGATGTTTCAATCTCTTCTTAAATATCTTCAGTTTTTAAAAACAACTTCTAGAAGTGGTTCTGCTGATAAATTGTTCTGTGTCATTAAATTTGTCCTTAGTTCTAGGTTTCCTCCCATTCCTTAATTAATTTCCATCCATTGTTTCTTGTCCTGCCTTCAGGTGCTTTGGATAATAGGTTGACTCTTGTGAGGTGAGTGAGACCAGCTGGTATCTTTAAGTGGTGCAAATGGATCTAAGGATTGCTTCTCCTGGATGTGAAAGGGTGCTTTGTCAGTTCATTTCACACAGGAGTCTCTTGTCTATGGGGATTCATCATTCATCCGGGTCATGGTGCTTTTTTCAAGAGGTGCTTTTTTCAAGAGTGTAGGAAGAAATATCCATTGGTTCAATTCCAAATGGGGAGAAAGACACTGAAAACATGGAGGCTAATTGGAAAGATGCTTTATTGGTGAACAGGACCACGTGGGTTTGACGTCTTGGGTAGCTGACCAATTGGTTTGATAAGTGCATGAATTTTTATACAGTTTGTTCTGCTGAATTTTGTAATTTAGAGGCTTGTTTTGTGAATTTTGTTATTTGATTTTAGTTTGTCTTGTGAAGTCCAGCAATGAGTTGGGTTTTTAATCTTGTTAATCAATGTAATTAATCCTAGATCCTGGCTTCCTTGGGTTTTAATCCTGTCTTGAACGAATTAACAAATCTGCATTTTTTAAAAGGAGACCTTATCATTCCTCGGGGCTATTGCAGCATTCCCACAATCATGAGAGGCTGGGTGAGATGAAGCATCCCTCAACGTGAGTGATGTCGAGCTGGCCATGCCCATCTAGTCACATGACCACCCAGCCATGTCTACCCAGTTGATCATCAGGGTAGAAAACCAGTTGTTAGATTATTTGAATCCCACCACTGATCTATTTCACTCTGCTTGGTTAGGTAGTCTGTAGTATACACCTATGGAAATGTCATTCTCTTTCCTTCTTATATTAACTTATTTAAGAAGGCTTTCATCCTTGATTTTATTCATTTCTGTAGACATGGAGTGATTTGTTACATATAATGCAATTCTATCACCTCTTTTGTTAGATGTGTTTATTTTGAATAATTTATATCCTTCAAGTAGTATGTTCCAGTCAGAAGTTTTGTCTCAGAATTTTAGTAATGGCAACAGCATCACACATGTGCTTGTGTACAAGGACTTCAAGTTTGCCCGATTTGTTCCACATAATTTAAGCATTAGTCTATAGGCATCTGAGTCTTTTATGGATGACTTTCTGTTTGCTTATCCCCTATGTTTGCTTAAGCACTATGTTACATTGCCTCTGTCTGATATTAACAAGCAACAATACAGCATTGGTTCAAACTAATTTCATGTTCAATCAAAGCAAAGTTTTAAGAAATGTCTTTCTTAACAAATATTTTTGATGTGACAAGTGACACAGAACTTTTTCATTTTTTAATCTTGTGAACTCACAGCATAATTTAGATTTATTTGTTGTTCCTGAAAAGTCTTCAGCTTTTTTATCTAAGTGGAAAGCTTGCAAGCTTTGGGTTTCAAGATCATTGATTAGCATTGCAAACCAGTCTGCATGAATAAAAAGCATCATAAAGGTATAAAATAAAAATTATTTTTCCAGCTAGATTCAGCCTCCATTGAAAGTAAATTATACCTGGCATGTGAATATGTTTTTTAAAATACAGAGAACTACAGACATTCAAAAGTCTTTTAGTGATTTAATGCTTTAATATATTGTGCAGGCTGATTCTATTGTCTATTTGTATGTTGACAGAAATGCCTGTAGTGTATGTTTGTAGCTAAAGTATATGATAATTCTAATTAAAATATGATTGATAGCTAATGCATTCTTAGCTTTTTCTAAATTTATGGTTTGCTTTATTTTAATGCAGTCAGTATTCTACCAGATTTGTGACTATTCTAAATATTAGAATATTTGTTCATTAATATGTAATTTATTAGTGAAATATTCTTCACCTATTATATCTTCCTTCTTCTTATTGTACCAGTATATTTATAACAGAAGATAAAGTTGAAATGACTCAAACAATAAAGACAATATTTCAGAAACTAAAGACAGATACACTGATTGTGTGACAGCAGAAGATATATACATCAAATTTGTATAAGTTTAAACTTGTTCTCATTTTGGGATTTTTTTGTTTTATTAATAAGATGATATAATTTAACAACACATTACTTTATAGGTTGTATGCAATTTGTCTAAACAAATTATTAATATTTTGGAAAGTATTGCTGAATATACATGAAAAGGCAAGTGATGGCTACCTAGCTATAATTTTTTTAAAAAAATTATATGCTTGTAGCATTTACAAATTATTATGCATATACATACACATACATTCACAAAAAAGTGAAATGGGTTTACTGCAAAAAAGGCAACCATCTTTTACTTAGGATTTATCAAATATAATCAATATGTATTTGAAAAAAATGAGGGTTCATGCAATGGCTGTAACATTTTAGAGAATAGGATTGGTAGCCATGTATTGAAAATATTTTTTTTATTTTTTTTTAAACAAACTTTATTGATTACAAAACCAAAACATCAAACAAACACAACACACAGAAGAAGAAAGAAAAAAAATAGAAAAAAAGAAAATGATTAAAAAAAACCCTAACAATTCTCCGATCGACAGTCTATGGTTCCTTGTTCATTATCAATATAACATTTACAAATACAACTTATTGTGAATATATTATGATTTACATTTAACATTATTTATTAATATATTTTCTATTTTTGTTCTATCCAATCATACCAGCATTCCCAGCTTCTATAATATTCTGATCTTTCTTTTTCCTTAAGTGCTAAGGTTAATTTGTCCATCTCTGCACAGGCTGTTATCTTTTGTATAACCATTTCCTCTGTTGATATATCTGCTTGTTTCCAACACTGTGCAAAGGTTATTCTGGCTGCAGTAAGAATATGAAGTATTATAAATTTAATATTTTTAGGAATTTGTCTATTAAATATCCCCAAAAGAAAGAATTCTGGTTTCAGGACCACCACAAATGAAAAAAAATGTTCCCTATTTCTTTTTACACTTCCAGCAATTCGGATTCTTGTTAGGAGACATTTTCGCTATTCTCAAGGGTGAGAGATGCCATCTATAAAACATTTTATAAGCATATTCTTTATATGCTGCTGATCTTCTAATTTTATTATTCCTTGTCCAAACCTTTTCCCATTCTAATAATGTAATGCTACGTCCTATGTTTCTGCTTCAAGCT
>BHFT01006786.1:28766-47556 GCA_004320025.1 Laticauda laticaudata | reverse complement strand
CATCGCGTTAACCAACAGATGGCAAGTCTTTCTCTCCGTTTTACATCCTCTTTCCATCCGTTGGTGCAGTGTGACATGGGCTTAACATGGAAAAATGTTTCACAGCTCTTACTCTAGATGTCATTCTATTGTGGTTTTAATGTGGTCAGAAAGTCCTTTACAATAATACTGGGATGGGGGGAAGAGAAGTAAAAAGCTGCTCCTAGGACTTTGCCTTGTGAGAGGAAATTCAGTTCTTAACCAGCATGTTGATTAGAGGACCCAAATAAACATCACTTTAGTAAGACTCTTTCCAAATGGAAACAATTCACAATTATCATTTTTTTTAAAAAAGATACTGCAAGTATAATAAAGATCATAAACAGAATTGATGTATGCGAACTTGAGTGTCCATGAATATATTCTGGACAAGCTGTGAAGGAAAGTGTAATAAAGGCTATTAAATGTCTGACTTATTTTATCATTGGAGGTGTTCCAGGTTGCTGAGGCAGGAAAGCCAGAAGGTGTTTTGTGTGCCACACTTTGTTCACATTCCAAACACCACAACAAAACTGAGTGGCCCAATTGCTTATTAAAACTGAGAGCAGCATCCAAGGTTGCAGTTGGTCTGTGAACTGAGAGCCATTCACATTGCATTCCAGACATGGTCCAAACCAGGGATGGGAAAGTGGGGACTTTACAATGAATCTACATAAAATCTGTCATGCTTTGGGGTTGGTGAAAATTGCATAAAATTGCACTTATCATTATAATTATATCCTTACAAGAGCTAATCCCCCTGATTAAAAACAGCTCCATTGACAAACCAGATGTTTTACCTCTTTTGAGATGGCTGTAGGGAACCACTTTTCTTAACATGCATTAAATAAAATAAATCTCAAAACCATAGAAAAATACCACTTTCAGAAATACTTATTTTTTAGTGGGAAAAATTGGGAGGGAAGAAGAAAAGACAGTTAGGGTCTTTCTTTCCTTTTCTTTCTTTCCCTCCCTCTTATTTCTTTCTTTCTTTCTTTCTCCCTCCCTCCGTCTTTCTTTCTTTTTCTTTCTTTCCCTCCCTCTTATTTCTTTCTTTCTTTCTCCCTCCCTCCCTCCCTCTTTCTTTCTTTCTTTCTCTCTCTCCCATTCTTTCTTTCTTTTCTTTCTTTCTCTTTCTCCTTCCCTCTCTTGTTCTTTATCACTCCTTCCCTCCCTCCCTCTTTCTTTCTTTCTTTCTTTCTTTCTTTCTTTCTTTCCTTCCTTCCTTCCTTCCTTCCTTCCTTCCCTCCTTCCTTTCTTCCTTCCTTCCTGTATTTGGAGTCCCCTGATTGTGTTGTTTTAATTTAGTGGTTCTACTGAAAGCTGAGGATTCATTCTGAATTCTTCACAAAGATTTGGGGAAATGAAGAGGCAGTAGAAAGAATAGTAAAAGAGGTGCTGAATGTTGCACTGAGTCTGCTGACAATATATTGTTTAAAACTCCACCTGATTTTATGAATTTAGTTGCATTAGAAGATCCATTGGCTCTAGAAGAATGAAAAGAAGAGTGTAGATGACAAAGATCAGTGAAGCCTAGGACATCCTGGAAATTCCTTTATTTATTCAGTTCATAGCCCACATTTCAACTGTACCAGATAATTAAGGCAGCTAACAATGATTCAGATAAAAATCAGAGTGAAAGAATTAAATTAAAATTAATACTAAAATTAATCAACAGGGGCTTGGTCTTTAAAGATTTTCTAAAAAGAACAAGAGTAGGATCCAGTCATGATTCAACATTTTAGAGAGAAATAACATCACCACCTCCATTATACTCAAATCTTTACAACTCTTCTTTGGCCAGAAACGAAGCAGTGGCATTCTTCCTTGTTGCCTTCTATTCTAGGGAATGTTTTTTCCCCTTTCTTACAAAAGGAAATAAATTATTTATGTGAAATTGTATTGGAAGCGTAATTGAAGAGTGAGAAGATTTTGTATCCCATGAGTCTAAACAACAGTCCAATTTGCTCTGCAACACATCCTGGTTTGCTCCTACTTTGGGACAGAGGTTCAGTAATGTGATCAAACTTTCAAGATCAAACTACTTTCTCCAAGATTACTGTAAGGTAGAACAGGGGTGTCAAACTTGCAGCCCACAGGCCAGATGTGTCATGTGCTGGCCTCACCCGCCCCCCCGGGTTTAGTGAAGGGGGGAAAAAGTCCTGATATGTCACGTGACTTCACCATGACAATGGTGTGACAACATGAGTTTGACACCCCTGATATAGAGGGTACCCTGGAAGCTGGCACAGTCTTACCCTTTTAAACTATTCTTCACAGAATCACTGCAAACTGGACATATTAGCTGGGAATTAGGAAATAATGCTCCAAAACATATGGATGACACCAAGTTTCCAGCATTCCTTCTGTTACCTGCCAAATATTTTTACAACTCACAGAATTCCAATTTCATTTTAAAAATTGAAGAACTGATCTGAGCAAGTAGTTCCTACAATCAAAACTGCACAGCTGAAAAGCCCTGTGATGAAAACCATATGAAATTTGATATGGCTCAATCCTTTATTACAGAGACCTCCAAACTTGGCAACTTTAAGACTTGTGGCCTTCAAGTCCCAGCTATGCTAATGCTATGCTGGCTGGGGGATTCTGGGAGTTGAGGTCCACAAGTCTCAAAGTTGCCAAGTTTGGAGATCCCTGCTTTATTACATCTAGTTATTCTACAAGGAGCATTCCCTCTGGTAAAAAGCCAAAACTTTTTTTGCACTTGAATAACCCCAAAGAGGGGTAACTCAAATCTTGTACTGTTCGCTATGAAATTTAGCAGACTTTATCTCCACATAATGGTCTCACTTTTCTGAACATCCTATCCCACTCTGACAAAAAACAAAAAAGGTTATAGGGGCCATTTAGTATTTCTGTAGGCCCCATGCAAGGAAACCCAGTCAGAGCTCTGATTTCCCTGAGCAATATTCCAGAATAAGTCATGAATTTAAACCAAATAAATCTGGCTGCTTTCCAAGATGAAGATCCAGTCACAAAACAGATGAGCTGGTCCTTGCACACTCATACTTTATAGGTGGGGTATCCAATCTTGGCAACTTTAAGAGTTGTGGATTTCAACTCCCAGAATTCCCCAGCCAGCATAATGAAATGTTTCAAACAAAAAAAACCAAAAAAAAAAAATCCATTTGCCATGACTCAACCTCCACATTGAATGTCTTTGGGGATTCTCATTAATCCATGCCCCTCTCAGCTTCATTTCTAGGAAGGCAATTTCCAATAATTATTGGTCCTGGAGATATCTCTTTCTAGACATTTATATTTTTGTGGAGGTGGACATATGATGTGCAAAGACTTTAAGCATGGTGCTATTTATGATGTACTAAGAACATTTGGTCCAAAATGTTATTTTGTTTGTACATTACCCCAGTTATAACCCCTGCAAATTTTCCATATAAATACCTGTATATTGTAATTTTTCCCGTATTTTTCTCCTCTTTTTCTTTTAAGATGCTTATTTTTTTAAAAAAAAGAAAACAGAAAGACATAAATGTTTTCTATACTGTCTTACATATTGGCAAAAAAAAAATAATCAGAAAATAAAATACAAGCTGAACAGTCAAGACCTTGTTGATGACCCAAATTTTGTCAAGGACCTTGGAGTACTCATCTCTAATGATCTAAGTACTACTGCCCACTGTAATTACATAGCCAAAAAGGCATTAAGAGTTGTAAACTTAATCCTGTGTAGCTTCTTCTCCGGTAATATCACTCTATCAACTAGAGCATACAAAACATTTGCTAGACCAATACTTGAATACATCTCATATTACATATCTGATATTAATACAGTTGAGAAAGTCCAGAAATATTTCACAAGAGTTCTCCACTCCTCTACTCGTAGTAGAATACCTTATGCCACCAGACTTGATATTTTAGACTTAGACAACCTAGAACTACACCGCCTTTGGTTCAATCTAAGTATAGTGCATAGAATTATATATTGCAATATCCTACCTGTCAATGAATACTTCAGCTTCAACCATAATAATACAAGAGCACACAATAGATACAAACTCAAGGTTAATCGCACCAAACTTGATTGCAGGAAATACGACTTCAGCAACAGAGTGGTCAATGTCTGGAATACTCTACCTGACTCTGTGGTTTCGTCCCCAAACCCCAAAAACTTTAACCTTAGACTCTCTACTATTGACCTCACCCCTTTCCTAAGAGGTCTGTAGGGGGCGTGCATAAGCGCACCAACATGCCTACCATCCCTGTCTTATTGTGTTTTTTTTCTTATATGTATCCATTTCATGTATTCATAACTATGTTTATACTTATACCCGTTACCTAATAATTGCTTGATAGAATAAAATAAAATATTTCTTGTTGCCATCTAGTGTTCATTTGGATTTGTGCCTCCCAGATCTGGTATCTTGAACCACTTTGAATTTTAAATAATTCCTGTATTTTTCCAGCCCCACTAAAACTGCTTTAGAACTGCATAGAAAGAATGTGTGCAAATTTTGGCTGCCACCATCCTTCTCCAAATCTCTTTATTTTTTAATGAGAAAGGCTTATGAGGGGAATGTTTGAATTGAAGTTTCCATCCGACTCAACTTTGGTATAACCTACAGAGTTGTCATCTGTTCTGGTCTGTTTCACTTTTCTTGTGTGTTTCTAGATAACGTTACTCTCGATAAAGCTGCCCCATAAGATCAAATCAAAACAGCATTTGCAAAACAGCAGGCTGAGTTACATATTAATCAGTTTTAACAGCTGAACCAATGACGCAATTAGGGAATTTTAGACTCCTGTCTTAACGGATTTATGCCCCCATCTTTTCTTTAGTTGGTGGTGAATATTACCTCATTTACTTGCAGATTGTGGCAAGTTATTTCAGCATTTTTGGCAGCCCTCCTGCTTATTCTGCTGGATCGGGCCTTGTATGGCTGTCCTAAAACTCTGCAGTCGAACAGATTTAAATGGCTTTTGGACTTTCAGTAAATTAATTTTTTTTAAATCCAACCTGCATAGGTCTAACTTAACTTCCACAACAGGCCTTGTAAAACTTTTATGCCACCTTTGGTTTTTTTTGGTTTTTGGTTTAAAGAAAAAGGTGTGTCTTTTCAATTAAAGGTGTTTACTGGTTTGGATTTAGGTGACTGCCTATGGTTCATTGGCAGACTGAGGAGCAAATTACTAAGCTAGCATTTACGACTCACAAACACAGTGAAATAATTAAGATTAAATGTACTTTTCTGCCTTGAGCACCACTAATTACTGTAATGTGGTTACTAGGAGAGGCACCCCAAAGCACCACTTAATGCTTGCTATTGAGGGCTTGGTGCCCAGAGCAAATGACCTATTTCCCTTGTGGGCAAGCTCAGCCACAAACAATCCATGCTATGTGTCAAAATCTACCCTCTGCACTTTAGTAACATTTTGGTTATTATTCAACCATTTATTTAAGTGTGTGTTTTAAGTCCATATACTGACTTTTCAAACTTTTTTTTAACTTGCCAAATGTTGCATTACAGAAAAGTCTTCTTCTTCTTCTTCTTCTTCTTCTTCTTCTTCTTCTTCTTCTTCTTCTTCTTCTCTTCCTCCTCCTCCTCCTCCTCCCCCTCCTCCTCCTCCTCTTCCTGCTTAAAGTATGTTGACTGTTTTCTTTACAAAGTTGGGCATAGCACTGGAGTTGTTTTTGCTCCAAAAGTATGAGGCTGTTTCACTTGCCAAATCAGTGCATGGCTGGTTCTTAAAAAAAACAAAAAACAGGAAAAATATCATAATACCAGTTAGGAACATATTAGTACAACATTAATTATGAAGTGGAATGTGTCAGCATTAAATGAGTTACGATCTGGCAGAGGCCTGTAAACTATAATCAGATATTTAATAAACTCTAGACTTGCAGCTGCAAAGACTCCTGGATGTTTGCCACCTTTTATTAGAGTGGCGCCCAGCAATGCTTTGCAGTGAAGGGTCTGTCAGCATTTCCATTATAAAATCCACTTTTAAAGTTCTTGGTAACTTTCCTTCTTGTGATTCACATCAAGCCAAAACTTGACATCCAGATACTTGAGAAACCTTCTCTTTGATGTAGAAATCTTCCTTACAGTTACTCCTGGTATCATTTTCATCTAAGCAAGGAGGAAGGAATTGAATGGCCAGTGGATTCTCTCTCTACTCAAAAGAAGTAGAACTGGGTAACAGCTTGGTTTTCATGGAACCAGAAGTGAAGGAACTCCATTAAATTCAAATATCTGTTTTGTAATTTAAATAACATGTGAGGGTTTTTTTTTTGTGTGTGTGTGTGTTACTTATTAGTTTTTTTTTGATAAAGGACAAAGAAGATTTTTCAGGCTGCTTCCCCTATTATTCACACAGACACACACGCACACACACACACCATAAAGCACTTGTCTGAACTGGTATAGGGCCTCCTGCTTGAGCAGTAGTTGGACTAGAAGACAGTCTAAGGTCCCTTCCAGCTTTATTCTGGTTTGATTGATTGATATGTTTCATACTGTAGTGACCAAGGATTAATTTGCTACACACACACTCACACACTCTACTATGGGTAATACTTATAGCAGTGCCATACTTCTTGCTTTTTGTAGATAACTCTGCATCAAGTAAAATTGAGGCTTTGTACATCTGAATTGGAAGAAATTAAGCAAGGAAATTCTTGGTAAAGGTAATAAGGAAAGGGAACAAATGATGAAGTTGTGCTTTTTCTCTGGAAAAATCGGGGGGAGGGGGATTAAGGTTTATGCTTATGTTTGGGTCTGTTTATGACTGCAGAATCTCCAGCAATCTGAAGAAACAGACTCGGTCTGGCAGAAGACAGTCACTCATATTGCACTCACTTTAGAAATTAAGAATAGAAGTGAACATCTGTTTTAGTAGCTGCCTATGACATGCAGGCAGAGCTGGGCTAACACTTTAAAAGCATACTGGTGCCAGTGCAAAAAATAAGGTCCCATTTACTACCTTTAGCATGTGCCTGCAGCCATGTTTAAATATCTGCCTTTAAATCAAAATTTGCAGTACATTAAAAATAACTTTTATCTTAATTTGCTCAAAGGAAAGGGACAGATTCTTAACAGCATGCCAGTGTTATGTTTTATGGACAATCCCAGTCTAAATTATATTAAGTCCCTTTAAGATTGGCTAAAGTTTTCCTCCGTTATCTAGAAACTGGCTGGTTCCTTTGTCTGTTGTAAAAGATTTGCTTGGCCTGCTGTAAGAAAACATACTCTTTTAAATTAGAGGCAAATACCATCAGTGTAATTTTAAAGTATAATACTCAAGAAGAAGAATGTTCTCCATGTTTTTTTTTAAAAATACAGAAAATAGATATTAAACATATACTGTCAAAAGTACTTTATGAAAGAATTGATTGTTTTATTGTTTTTAATAAAATTGCAATTACCATAGTTAAAAAGTTATTACTCTGTTGATTTTTTCCAGGACAGATCCCCACAGCACTATTTATTTGTTTGTTTATTTAGTTATTTATTGGACTTTGTCTGACAAAAATGAGAACAAGAATAAGAGAATAAAAATACAATGACAGGGATGATAGGCACATTAATGCACTTATGCATGCCCCCTCTACTGACCACTTAAGTAATTGGGATGCTAAAATAGCTTGTTACTCATTTATCAATCCTTTCTGCTTTCTTTCCATTTCATTCTCTCAGGCAACCCATCCCCACCTTATAGAGTGGATTAGGACAGTGACAGAACAGTATTCTGACCCAAACCCTTTTCCAAAAAAACAAACACAAACCAAAGGGAACATAAACCTTTTAATTATTCTGACAAATCTCCAGTTAAAAGGCTGCTGCAAACTAATTAACATTGATAAACATAAGCCTCCCCAAAACTGTGCGAGGCTGCCAAGAATAACATATAAGGTTGCCTAGAGATATTTTACAACACAAGAGTCTTCAAATACCAACTTAAGATACTGAAATGTCCAGGAGGCTTGAGATTCAAAACTTCTTTGCTTCCTATAAAGAATGTCCAATTCATAGCTGGCTTTTATTTTCTTGAAGGAGGGGCCATTACCTTGTAGCCTTATTCCTGAGTCACCCGTGCTGCTGCAGCTGCTCTTTCCTGCGAGCTGCCCTGCGTGCGCACGCACTTGGCACAGGCTCTCGGCAATCTCCTCATCCCTGCTGCCAGCCCCCACAATCTCTGAAGGCAGCAGTCCACTCCCTAATGGTCCTGGCCCCTCATCTGAGTCCTCGCGCTGTCCTCAGTCCCGCTTCTGCTGCTGCTAAACCACAATTCAAACTTGTTTCATGAGCGCTAAAATTGAAAGTAGAATAAGATGTTTTTTAAAAATATTAGATCGCGGGAAAAAAGAGACTTGGAGAGGCCAGCGTGATTCAGCTCTTTATTAGGTTTCGCTGGAATTCAGTCTAAAACTGCGGAGCCTGCCAGCAGCCTCTTTTATAGTGGCTCTGCGCGGGCTCGGTGGCCATAATGGACGGCCTTGAATATGTACCCCGCCATCTAGCGAGGGCAAGCCAATCATAGGGTCGGCGAATTGTTGACCAATCACCTCGCTTGGAAGAACCAAAATCAATATTGTATGTATTTGTGGACGAATCAGAAAAGGGTATTGTCAAAGTATGCTAATAATATGAGAACACTCCTCCACCACTTGGTTTAGCCCAACTCTGAGAGGCCGTGAGCGGTTTGAGATAGGGCGCTCTCCCCCCTGGTCATGTGATTAATTATTTTTTAATGTTTGCTGTGGTTCTGCCGTGTGTGTGTGTGTTCCTTTTTTTGTCAACCCCTGGGTTTGTTAATGTTTTCTTTCCAGTGTGTGTTGTGATTTGCAGTTGATCTATGGTGTCTCCTTCCAACTTTGCTTTTCAACGTCACCTCTGTAATTCGTAAGTCTGCTATGACCTGGTCCTGTTATCCCCTGGGTTAATTGAGTTGCCAGTATCCACATTGGGTGCACCGGAGATTTTTTGCTTAGACTCGGTCCCCTGTTCTGAATGTGCGGTGCTTACTGGAGGAGTCTGCTGGTTGTTCAGGGCTGTATGTTGGGATTGTAATCTATCTAGGTGTGAATCTTAATTTTTCTGGCCATCAATAGTTTCTGCTGGGCTTTTAATTCGTTGTGGTGTTAGGTATGATGTGTTGTATAGTTACCATTTTGTAGCTGATTTTTTCTTGTATGATCCCATGTGTATAGTTTCTCTATAGTATCTTGTCATATACAGACCATGCGTTCCGCCTGCCTGTTTGTAGTCCCCCAGGCTGACACCGGCACTGGTCAAAGCATGCTTAATTCCGTGTTCGGCGAGGGAACTTTCCAAATGTCTAGGAAACGAAGCCGCGCTGAAACTGCGGCCCATTTCTGAAACCAATAGGTCTGGCAACCTATTGTTGCGAAGGGCTGTGCGAACAGGCTTCCTCAGCTAATCTGATGACGGCTCTGTTTGTTGATAGAGTTCATGACGCTTACCACCAACTAATTTGAGTAAGCGTCTACTATTATTGGTAAAGAATATGTGTGTCCTTTTGTCGGCCTGCGAAATCTATGTGTATTTCTCGCACGCAGGGTCCCCTCGGTGTTTCCAGTCAAGCAACCAGGTAGCAGGGGTGTAGGTCTGGATTTTTGGCATTGCATAGCCAGTTTCGCACCCATCTCCGCAATATCCTTCATCCATCCCGGCCAACATAACATAACTCCTGGCCAGGGATTTCATTCAATCAACGAATACCGCGGTTGTCCTTCATGGCAGAGAATATTGCGCAATACTTTGTTCTTGGAATAGTTCGCCGGTATGACTACCGCGATCCCCCCATAGTATACCAATCTTGTTAATCATTGAAGAGTGTCCGTCTGTCTGTTCCGGAACGGGTTTAATAAGTCTCGTCCGTAACTTGTGTGTTCTGCCACCCTTTTCTCTAACCCAGTTCAAAATCCATGCCATTTTGCCTCAGTTTCTTCGCTATGTTCTTCTGCGCGTTATTGGTAGGTTGGTAATGCTTTCAATTTGTAGCGTGTGATGTGGTTGGTGCTGGGTCACTTCCAGTTCAGGCAGGGAGAAATGGCTCAGTGGCATCAGCGGAATATTCCTTCCCTCCGGTGGATTAATTTGTAATTGTATGCGGCAAGGAACTGGACACCTCCGTCATTTGTGGTGACAGTATGTTTGGGGTGGCCTTGTTTCCTGCGAGTATTGCCAGAGAGTAGGCTTGTGGTCTGGTAATCATAAGAAAAAGTCCTGCATAGAGTACTATGGATCACTTGATCCCAGTTATGCTGCTAGTGCTGCTCTTCTGTGCTCAATTAGGCGTTCTATTTTTTCTGCTCTATGAGCAAGCCTGCTTTTGGAATAGACACACATTGCGACTTCTCTCCATCTGGTAGCAGACTGTGAAGCTCGATGTAAGCAAACGCTAAGTTCGGTCAGTCGCCGAACGGGTGAGCGTCGGCAGTACTGTCGAGTGGCAGTGTTTCGCGGATCTATTAACCACAGATTCGATGGTCAGCAAGGTCGTGTTTATTGCCTGGAACGCTGCAGCGGCATCTTCTCGCGTCGACCTCCAGGTCCAGGTAGCTGTCTTTCCAGTAATCTGATGTAATGGTTCCGTCCGATCGTTGCGCCTTCTGTGGCAAAGAAGAGCACTAATACATAGAAGTTAATGAGTCAAAAATGCTTGTAGGTCTGATTTGTTATTTCTGGGTCTGGAGAGCTTCTTTATTATTGCTTTTGGATTTTCTGTCTGTGCGGGATGATTCCCATTCATCTTATCTCATTAGGACCCAGCCAAAGCGAATTCAACCTTTAGGAGGTGGAAGCTGAGCATTATTTCTTTTCTACTTTGAAGTCCCGCCTACATGGAATCTGTGATACAGACTTCTCTGAGGAGCTTGTCCAGTATTGAGTCATTTCAGCTATAGCTGCATATACCAAGCACATCATCGAAAGATATGGACGCGACGACCCACCCTGTCCTTTGTTATCAGCGCTCCAATCAGCTTTTGGAACCACCCCTGGGAGCACTACTGACTCCAATAATTGCAGAGTCTATTGCCATCTGAATGCCCCCTGTGAATCACAATGTTGAATGTGCCTACCATTTTCGCTGGGTGACTGGCGAATTACTGGTTTACTACATATGTGTTTGCAAGGTCCGAGCCTATGCTGCGAAGACCTTGTCCTCCCCCCCAATGGGAATGTAACAGATGTTCGCGCGCCACCGGAAACGGGGTAGCGCCTTGTTTATTTGAAGGCGCATCTCTGTGTGAGGGTGTGCCGTTATAGACTCCGTCAGATCTCACAACCACACATCTGGAAACTATTAATCGGAGTCACAATTAGGGTTTTCCCACCTTGCGTAATGCGAAAGGGACTCACCTTGCTTTAACCTGATTGTGGGGGCTATGTCAGATTCAAATTAAATGATATAGGGGCCCTCCGGTAACTTGCATAGTTTTCCATCAACACATCATGGAAATCCTCATCAGGCTCTCCTCCTCAGTCTATTTCAGTGACACTGTTGATTCCGGTCACTCCGATTCCCAGGGGCAATGAACCATTCAGTCCCAGTAGGCTTGGGCGATCCAGTCTATCGCGTTGTTAACTGGAAAGAATTGGCGCGTGTGCTTTCTGAAATTACTGTAATGTGGTCGAGTCGACGACAGGAGAGCCTGTTCCCCTGGTAGTTCCTTTCAGGGTCAGTTTTTGGCTCTACTATTTTCCGTTCTTTGTATGCTTGGTATAAAAGTCCTCTTAAGGTGTGTTCTCATGAACCACAGACAGGTATGAGCCGAATCACACCTCCATCTCGCACTGTTGGCCTTACGATGTGACTTTCACACTGTACCTTCTGGGCATTGGTTGCGCTCAATGGCCAATGGTTATTAGGTTTGGTGTGTCTCCCTTCTGGTAGTTTCATTGTACACTGATTTGCTTCTGTTTCTCGACTCCAACGGCCTCCTGCCTGTCTTTCTTTCGTTCTGGGGGAAGGTGCTGCTCTTATTGTCTGGGGCTGTAGCTCTTTCAGTTACCGGCAGACCCTTGTTATATGTCCCCATCTCTTGCAGCGCAAGGCAACCATGTCTAGGAAATGGCACTTGGAACGGGGGTGGTCTCCTCCGCACCCCGCGCCTGGGACGTGACATTTACGTTCTCTTTCTCCGTATGTTTCGTTCCGACTTGGAGTCTGTTATTTCTTTCTTCCTCATCATCCGCTCGGACAAGACTCAATGTCTCCGTGGTGTTGGTGGTACTTGTGGGTGTCTTTGAATTTTTCCTGGGGTGGGCTTGTTCTCTGTTGGTGGTTTTTGGTTTGCCGTTTCATGTTAGCCGGCATGTGTTGCTGATTTTTTACTGGCTTCACTGGCAGTGGCCGTCTAGCGCAGGCTCTCGGTGACTGTGTGTGTTTGGTCGGTTAGCCAGTGCGCTAACAAAGTGCAAGTGAGGTCTCTCGTCTAGGATCACGCGGTCACTCAATGGCTTCCATCCGTTGAGCGAACTCGCATCCCGCCTCCCAATGTCCCTGTGTGCACTCACGAATCTCTGATTCTTTTCCCCTTCTGTTCGGTCCGTTATTTGAATTCATTTCTCCGAACATAAGCTGGAGATGGGTTGGTGATATGTCCTGTCGTATTTTTTTTCACATCTGGCAAGGCCTCTGCTTTACGCTCCGTCACGGTTTTGGCCAATGTTTTGGCCTCTTGACCCTGTGGGCCGCAGTGTTCAGGAACTGTCTCTCTTTTTTGTTGTCTGTAACTCATTGGGCTCTCAAGGAAGCATGAAGTAATCTGTCTGATGTACGATATCCCAGTTCCTCTATCGCTGGGTTGAACAGTGCGGGTGGCGAGTTGGTGGCTGGCCATTGTCGTACTTCGCGGGCAGGGCGCCGAGTAGTATTCACTTCTAGTTGGCTTAACATGAATTCCGGTTGCCGTCGGTTCTCGAGTGCCACGTGCTCCTGACTGGTCCTCCTATCGTCTCAGTATTCCCATCCTCGTTGCCAGTGTCTAGATCCGGGAAAGAGACTTGAGACCAGTGTGACTTTCAGCTCCTTTATAGGTTCCCTGAATCAGTCTAAACTGCGGCTGTGGCAGGCCTCTTTGATAGCGGCTGCTCATGGGCGCAATGACGCTCCTTGAATCCCCGCGCGCTCCAGGGCGGACCAATAATAGGGTGCAATTATTGACCAATCACCATGCTTGAAGAACCAATCATATCGTAGTATTTGTGGACCAATCAGAAAAGGGTATTTCAAGTATGCTAATATAGAACAAAAAAGATTAAAAATATGAAATAATAACCAATCAATCAGTGATTTATTGTTGTTCCTGAAGTTCTAATTTTGGAAGAAAATTATATTTTCTATGATACTATTATTTTTATTCAGGTATGGGTCTAAAGAAGGGATGGGAAACTATGGCCCTTTTATGACATGTTGACTTCCACTCCCAAAATTTCTAAGCCATGCTGGAATTCTGGGAGTTGAAGTCCACAGTCTGTGTTGAAGTTCCCCACGTCTGGTCTAAAGCAGAGAATCATGTTTTATTTTAAGGGTAATTGTGTGCTGAGCACTTTGACATCCTCAAGTGTTTTATTGAATAACTCAATAACGGAGTTGGAAGGGACTTTGGAAGTATAATTGTCCACCTTTATGTTACTTTGATTACTACTTTATATTAATCATTTAATAGAAGTACACAATATATTTATATATTATTTGAAGGGTTATCAGAAAATGTAAAACAATCTTGCTATATATATATTCTCCTTCATTACTCATCATCTTATACTGTTTTGGTATTCACATGGAAAGTCAATATCATGACTGAGATGCTGCCTATATGAAATTAAAAGCATTTGCAGAACTTCATCATCTGTTTTCCATCATGCTGTTTGGAATGGAAAGTTATATTTTAAGGGCATTATTTATAACCCGGCAAGACTTTATTCTCCCTTTGAAGTAAAGAGTCTGGTGGAATAAATGTGCAAGGTTTGCCAATTTGATGAAATGTTTTTGAAGGTGCTATTTGATCTCCTGAAACTACCTTTTTCTCAGTACGTCATTGAGTTAAGATTGTAAAATTATTCTAGGAGAAAATGAAACCATTCTGAATCTCGTGATCAGAACATGGAATAATAGGACAATTAAAGTTTTTGTTGTTATTTTTCATGAAAGTTTGTTCTTTGGATTAGCAGAGAAGATTGCTAATCCAAACATGGTTCCATTGGGAGTAGAAACTGTCTTCTATACAAATATTATTTTTGATAATTTCTGAAAAAGACTATATCCAATATCAACTCCTCATTTCAGGAGGGTCCAAAAATAGGACATCTCAATGAACCCATTTTTCCTCTTTGTACCTATTATAGCTGCATTTTCCTATTCCCTATTGCTATTTATACTGGTTTAAAAGTATACTAGCAGAGGACAATATTTGCAGAAATTACTCCTTTTCTTGATTGCTCAACAAAATTACCTTCATTGAAAAAGCGTGATGGACTTGGAACATCACAAAGAAGAATGTACATCTGGCAGAGACTCCTACACAAGAATTAGGTTTGACTCAGAAATTTGACCTTTTTTAAGAATTGACACCAACTCGATGGCATATAATCAATCAACAAATGCTTTACAATGTCGCCCTTTGATCTGATAAAGAGCCTGAAGGGTGTTATTATATTGAATTTTTGTCTGTGGATCTGGGTGTATCTACATAGGACCAGAATATTTAAGAATCTGAATTTTATTAGAATGAGACTTATCAACTAAAACAACACTAATGAAGTTCAAGAGGACTTAACATTATGATCAACAGTAATTTGGTTCTTTTCCTGCTATTGTAAAAGAAAAATGTGTTCTGACTTGCTCTGAAGTACTAGCTCTGATGTTCTCTGATTAGATGCCTAAGAACCATGGGATTTTTCAAATTTCTGCTTCGGGTGTTGTATGGCTCAAGAGGCTGAAATACTGCCTTAGATTTCCCTTCCACCTCCTTTTGCTGAAGATTCAATATTTGGAGAAGAACATTTCTGAACCATATTCATATGTATAGAAAATATGTATCAGCCTTGTACAGTGGTGGGATTCAAATAATTTAACAACCAGTTCACCCAGGTTTAGGTTGGCTGTTGTGGGAGGTTTGGCCTATCCCCATCTTCCAGCTCCACCACACATGCAGGATGAGCCTCCTGTGATAGCCAACCTGACCCTGGGTGAATCGGTTGTTAAAGTACCCTCCCTTTATTAAAATGGATCTTGGGCACTGCGCTGCAATAGAGAAATGGGAAATGAAGCGGCTGGCACAAGTAAAGGAGGAGGAGCAGGGGGAAGAAAGAGGAAAAGCAGACTTCTCCTTCCCTCATGCCAGCTGCTCCATTGCCCATTTCTCCATTGCAGCGCAGTGCCCGGGATCCAGTTTGAGAGTGGGGTGGGGTAGGGTGTAGTTTAACAACCGGTTCACTTGAACCAGTGAGAACTGGCTGAATCCCACCACTGACCTTGTAGCTGCTTTATTGCATTTCAGTCCTTACAGAACAGAAGGGAGAATGATATTCTGTTGTTATTTTTGCTTGTATGTCTGAGCTCTGAAAAGGCCAGTAGATTTGCCTTGTGTTTAGCATGTTTTGCACATTGCTGTAAATCTTTTGGCATTATTCCACAACAAAAATAATTATTCTGAAATACCAAATAGTATGGACCAAATGATTTTCAAAAAGTTTAAACTTTCATATGCTCAGAAATTGGGAACATTTATTTCAGTGACAGCTGTCACATTCCGTGTATAGAGCACCAAGGAACCACAAGCAGCACAGTTTATGTTTAAAGTGTTTTATACTGGAAAGCTTGGAAAACTGGCACTGAGTGACATACAGACAAAGTCAGCATGACCCACAGCCTTTCCACTGCATCTTAAATCCCCTTGCGCATGCCTACCACATCCTCTCAGCTTCCAGATGCTGCGAACAGCCTGGAATCTTCAGCTGCATCTAAGCTGACACTCAGCAGCTGGCCTGCTCTCCGTGCTTCAGCTGATTGGTGCTTTGCTTCCCAGTTGATTAGCTCCAATGCCCAGCTGCTTTGCCACATGGGGATCAGTGTTGCACCTTCATCTGGTGCCCTGTGGCCAGCTGATCGATTTGCTATGGGCCTCCCAACTGATCAGTGTGGCTGAGCCATTTGCTGCCTCCCAGCTGATCAGTACAGCTGCTCCATTTGCTGCCTCCCAGCTGATCAGCGCCGCTCCTAATCACACCCCTGTGGCCTCTCTTTCCCAAATGGCAACCCTGAGACAGCTCGCTGGAGGCTTGCCGTTTCGGGGTTTGACAGCAGCTTTGCCAAAAATGCTTCCAAAAATTCTCCAGAGTTTGCCTTTGCCAAAATATTTTGGAATGTATTCGTATATGATTTGCTTTTTTAAAAATTTTCCCAGATTGGTCAAACCTGCAGAGGAAATAGGTCAAGAAAATTAATGTGTACAACATACACCTGAGTTTTGGAGATTACACAATGATTTCCTGTAAGCAAAATACACCAAATTCTTTAAAGAGCAAGAGTAAAGCTGTATTTGCATGATGGATTCACATCACTCTTAAAAATCCAAAATGCAGCAAAACAGTTTTTAAAATCATTCATTCAAATGTAGTCTTGTCCAACATACTATAATCTCTATCCCCATTCTAGGGAACTACCAATATTCCAGAATAGTGACTATTGGCCCCATCTAATTTTTCCCCTTCTCTAAAATGGAAACCTTGGCTCAAAACTAGCTACTACTTCAAAGACAAAGTATGGTGGGAAATGATTGGCAGCTAGTCCCAGCCAATCAGAGCTATTCAAACAATGTGATTCCAAACAACCACCACTAGCAGGTATATCAGATTCTGGACTAAACTTAAATAACTTTAGATTTTGACAGCTACTGAAGGTTTGCTTCTTTTCAAGGAGACAGAAGTTCATTCTTCCATAAGAATATCCTAAAATCCACAGATTGTTTTAATAGGAAGGAACTTAACAATTTGAAAATAAAATACAGGGAGGACAAAAACAGAGTTTTATCTATCCATTCAGAAAACCATTAGAATTTCAGATTTTAAATCTTGTGTCTTCAACGGTGTTAATAGCTCTGAATAAGAGCTATTTTTTATAGGGTTCTCCTCTTTAAAACTTTGAGGAAGATAAATACGATAGGTTGATTTTCATGCTTGTAACTTAGCCGGTGAGTTATTGGGATAAAATTTGCCAGGTTCTTCATAAATAGGTTAAGATTTGAAAAAGGGTTTCAATTAGGAAGAAGAGAAAACTGCCAAATCCCTTTCTGAACATACTTGTTTAGGATGTTATTGTTATTTTTTTTTACAAGGTATCATTTATGTACAGTCTAAATCAAATACTTAATCCAACCTGACAGCCATCCTAAACAGCTACATCACTTCTGAGTGTTCTGTTATTAAAGTACTTGTCTTGCCAAGAAAGGGATGAAAATTATTTCCTATCTCTCTGTTTCATCCTTCTCTAATGGAAAAAAAAAGCCTTTCCTAATAAAAGTAATACAAATGCTACAAGACTTGGGAAATGTGCTGAAGATATTATAATAAAATTGGCAAACCTGAGCAGAATTGATCCCATACTTTTAAGCAACCAAAGATAACCTGAATTCTCAGGGCATAGAAATTCTCTTTGTTTCTATCAAAAAAAAAAATCCTCCTAGAATTATTGTCTAAATGTATCATAATTCATTTGCTATACCCCCTTGTTCTTTGTTTTTATTACTTTCCCTCGGCAGATGTTGCTGTTTCCAATTAGGACTGTAGCCCCTGCCCCTGATTGTTAATAACTATTTTGCCTTAAGACATATCTCATTTGCTAACTGGAAAAGGCAGGCTAATGGTGCCTACATATTGTTTGGAGTGCATTGGTGAAGCAAACTCCCAGAGCCTGTAATCTCTGGAATGCTTGACACCTTCTTAGGTCAGTAATTGAGTATGTTGGAATTTGCTAGAGCAACAGGTCCAAGCCTGACTTTGGGTCTCTTTGAGATATAGACCCTAAGGGTCAGCAAAATAATTGCTTTTGGGGGGACAAAAAGAGGAGGAAGGCTGCAATTTTCCATCGGTATCTGAGACTTATAGTGCTGTGAACCACTTGAAAGACAAATCTTGCCACATATGGTGTGTGTGTGTGTGTGTGTGTGTGAAGGTGGGCATGTGGTGTTTCTTCACAGCGTTATCCTGAATTAATGATCATTATATTAATCTTCTCATCAGAATGTCACAAGTATGAGAGAGGCAAATACAGATGGAATTTAAAGAAAAAAAATCACAGCATATTTTTACAAAGTTCCTAAAGCACACTACTGTAATTTAGTTTATTAGAATCATACTTGGAAGGTGGCTTTTAGATTCATCTGATCTGATTCTTTTCTCAGTGCAGGGATCCAAATTAAAACATCCCTGACAGACATCTGCTCATTGCTTTAATGCATACCAAAAAGGGAGCCCATCATTACTTCTCTAGGTAATTGATTTCACGATTGAACTGCTCTTACTTGTATAGCATTTTTTCCATAGCATTTGGCCAAAAAATGCCTTCCTGTAACTATAGTTGCAGAGTACCTCTTCAAATCTTATTTTGCTGGACATCTTTCCAGGTGTTTAAACAAAACTATCGTATTGCCACTGAATATTTTCTTCTCAAGTCTAAGATCTTTCAAGCATTAAGTTTCTTCAAGCACTAAGTTTCATCATTTGTTACCCTTTTTTTAATGTGTTCTTTTTTTTTTTTTTTT
>BHFT01006786.1:0-28760 GCA_004320025.1 Laticauda laticaudata | reverse complement strand
TTTTTTTTTTTTTTTGTAATCCTTCTTAAAATGTGGAGCTAGGATTGAACGCAATACTCAAAGGGAATCTGATCATCCCAGAATAATGCAAAAGTACTTCTTTCCATTATTGGGAAACTATATTTCTATTAAAGTAGTTTAAAATTATATATGCTTGTATTTATTTGCAGCTGCCTTCACTGCTAATTTAAATTCAGTTTGCAATGTATTCCTTTTCCAAGGCCTGTTTTATTATTGGAAAGCCAGTATCCTACACTATATACAATATCTGTGTATTTTATGGTTTTCTACATGAAATACTTCGTATTTATCTCTGCTAAATTTCATTCTAGTATTTTCAGCTCCTTTCTGAAGACTAATAGAACCAATAGTCATGCCTTCTACCCCATATTTATTGTAACAAACAGCTGGCAAGATGGTGATGAAGAACAGGAAAAAAAAGTCTGAACCATTCAATTCTTCTTTCTAATGGGTCTTTTGTAAAGAGTAATCCAATATGTCAGAAGCCACATTGGGAGGAGGAGTGCAGAAAAGAAATACAGGTCAAACTATATAAGGAATTGGTAAGAAAATACCTAGCTGCTTTGAATGAATTCAGATCTTCGGGACCAGAGGAATTACAGCTCCAGGTGATAAAGGAACTGGTGGATATGTTCTCAGAAACACTTACTGTGATATTTGAGAATTTCTGAAGTATAAGAGAACTGCAGGAAGATTGAAGAAGTGCTAACATTGCTTCACTCCTCCCCTCAATTTATGGGAAATGGAGAGGAGTTTGCCTGAGTCACACACACACACACATTCTTTATGCTTTTGCACTTAAAATATATTTTTCCTTTGTAGTTTTGATAACAGATCTGCTCTATCCCTCTCAAGATAATCTCCCTTACTCTATTTTTTTTTACAAAATTATCAAATTAGCAGACCAAAGGAATGTAATTAATGTAGCAGACTTAAATTCTAATACAGTAAGGTATTTGATAAAATTTATCATAGTCTCTTTGATAAAATGGAACAATGTGGAATGGATACATTTAGTGATTGGAAGCAATAATACCCAGCACATAGACTTTAAAAGATCACTGGATACATGGAATAAGTTATGCAGTGAGATGCCTTTGGATTTAGTCCTGAGCCTATGGCTCCTCAACATTTTTATAAAATGGTGGCCTAGTCCATCAATGAAAGAAAATGAAGAAAATCTGCTCAAGCTTGAGTAAGACTGTTTATTGAGGTTTACGCCACATCAATAAGAATGGAAAGAATGGAAGAATGAATTGTTTTCCTCTTCTTATTGTGTCTGAAGATTGCTGCCTGGCAGCTTTATTTAAGATAACCTATCCTTTTCTGGGTAGAACTGGATTGGAAGATCACCAAAGGCTGGCAGGCAGACTGGCTGGCAGCAAGGCTGGCAGGCAGGCAGACAGCAAGGCTGGTAGGGAGGCTGGCAGGGAGGCAGACAGCAAGGCTGGCAGGGAGGCTGGCAGCAAGGCTTGCAGGCACACATGCAGGCAGGACAGGCAAGGCAGTCGATGTGTCTGGAAGCAGGTCTTTCCTCTGAATGGTGACCTGCTTCCGAGCTGCTTCCATTATATCCGCGTTATATGACGCAATGCATCCTCCCCGCATGCGCAATTAACGCTCGGCATCCGCTAGGCTTCCACTGTGCATCCGCTCTGCATCTGCTGTATCCGTTCCGCATCCACTTTGCTGAGGTACCCCGGAAGCCTAGCAGATGTGCCATCCGCTCCCATCCGCTTCCATCCGCTGGGCTTCTGTTCCGCATCCGCTTTCCATCTGCCCTGCGTCCTCCCCCCGTCCGTGTTATCCGCTCCGGTTATGCAAATTTTTGCCCCTTCTGAGAGCGGATAACAACGGATGGAACATTTTGCTCGTCCGTTGTGTCCGTTTTGCATCCGTTGGGCAGTGTGACAGGGCCTTAAGATAGTAGACAGCTGTGAGTATTTCTATATGCATTTAAATCAATAAATTTCCTGCTTTCTGAAGGTCTTTTAGAAGATGGCATATGGTTGGATCAAAGTATTGGTCAACTCTTCTTCGAGGCACAAAGTAATCCTGTCTGTGCTTGAGCAGGAATTATTGTTTTGCTAAGAAGCTATTGCTAGATTCAAATGTGCTGGGTAATTTGAGGCATGTCTCCAATCCTTCCTCTTTAGGAAAATTGCTGAGAAGATTGTCAGGGCTCTGGATTAAGCAGATTAATGGAATCCCCTCCAGGCAGATTTCAAACACAGTACAGTAAAAAGACAGCATCGATCATGCTTGTTAATGACATGTGTTGGGAACAGCATGGAGGTGGTATACTCATCTTGGCCCTCTTATCTCTCCATAACTTTTGATGCCATCAATCATGTGTACTTTGGTTGTGACTGGAAAGCATAGCAATGAAATGGTTTTTTTTTCTCTCTGGAGTTCTCCTGCCTGAACTGCCTTTCGCACCCATGGCTCAAAGGGCCTCCAACTTGTGTGCCAGTTGCACTCATTATTGGATCAGGGCAGCCTGGTCAAGGACACTCATTCCTTGGCTTTTGATCACTCAAAAGCTGAAACTCTTCCAAAATGCAACGACATAGGTAGTTATGGGGAAACTTCAGTGTCATGTCCCATTTTGTAAGATGCACTTATATGTTGAATGCAATTCAAGATGCTGGTTTTCATAAATAAAGCCATCCACAATTTGTGGCTGTGTTACTTTTGCAGTTAGGCAATGTCATCTGATAGGACCCAGGAAACATGCCTTCTCAGTTACTATCCCCATTCTTTGGAACCGCATTCCTGCATGGCTCTGGCTCTGTCTGCCTTTTAAAAAGGATTAAAAACATGGTTCTTCCACTGGTTACTTGATTGGGGGAGTGGTATGAACCAATGAGATACATTTTTCTAGGCATTTTAAAAATTATTTGTTTATATGTTGCATGAATCTATTGCTGCATATTGCTGATAATACACCACCCTAGGTTATGTACCTTGTGAGTGGCTATTTAATAATAATTTAAAAAGCAGCTCAATGGTGGTGACAAAGGTAAGATTCTGAATTTAATCGATAGGTGATAAATGAAATAGGTGATACTTGGCTGAGCAGTAGTATTTGCACTTGTGAGGAGTGGCCAGATGTCTTGATAGATCAGGGGTCCCCAAAGTTGGCAACTTTAAGACTTGTGGACTTCAGCTTCCAGCTATGCTGCCTGAGGAATTCTGGGAGTTGAAGTCCACTAGTCTTAAAGTTGCCAACTTTGGAGGCCTCTGTGATAGATCATAAATTAAGCATAAGCCAACAGTGTGCTGCAGTTGCCAAACCACCCAATGAATTTTTGTGATTGTAATGTTGGTATCCCAGGAAGCAATAATCCCACTCCATGACACATAGGTGAGTCTACACCTGAAATACTGTGTCCAGTAAAAAGGATGCTGAGGAACAGGAGAGATTACAGAGAAAACCGACAAAGGCATTGAAGAACCTGGAGGTTAATCCTATGAGGAACAGTCAAAGGGATGAGATGTATTTAACTTAAAGAAACACAGAGTAAAGAGAGATTTGGTAGCTACCATGGCAAGAAGGATATGGATTTATTCTATATAGTAGAACAGATGCCAACATGTACAAGCTTTACAGAGAGATAACTCAACTCAAAATAAGGAAAAAATTACTGATATCTATTAAGCAGGAGAACTGCCTGTCTCCTGGAGACATGGGTGTTTTATCACTAGAGGAATTAAAGCTATTTGGGGATTTTCTATAATTAGTAGCATAGAAATACTGATCATAAATTAATAAATAAGGCTAGGTTGACTATTGGTGATGGATTCAGCTTTGGTAGACTTTCTCTTCGCCTCTGCCCACTGACAGTTTTATCCCTTATGCATCTCAATAAAATATAACATTAGGGCTGTTTAGTCATACATACACATGTAAAGAAATCAGAAGCTGATTTAGAGCCCTGACCTCTACAAAAATATTTTTATTATCTTCATACTACTGTGCAGAGGAGTGTTTCATCTTACTTAGTTGCAGAGGTTTACCTTACAGGATTCAAACAGAATAGAAAATCAGCATAGCTTTCTCTATTCTGGGCTATTAATTATATTCATCATTCGGAGAAAAATAGCAGCAGTTAGTGAGTAAAGAAAAGAAAAGCCCATGGGTCAAACAGTATTAAATTTGGCATGAATATCTGCCCTTCATACCTTTCCATTCTCATGATTGCAACACAGCTGAAGAATACATAATAAATGTATCCCCATCTCTATATCTATCTAGTCTTCACTGCTTCACTTCAACAACAACACCATATGGAATTATTTAAGTAAACCAAAGAGGCCAACTTTCTAAACCTTTGTTTCTAGAGAGATGTCACTTTATTTTACTTTCACAGCCAAGACCAAAACATCAACAGGCTTCGATGCCTTCAAGCAATTATATTTGTTCTACTCAGTAAGAGACTTTTGACCGCTCCATGTAAGGACAGAGAGCATTTTTATATAATTCTGGATTCAATCCTTCACACATCATGCAGCCTAGCCAAAAATGCTCTTCAAGTTCATCTTCTTCCCTTTTTTAGACCTAAAAAGCATCCTTGGCATGGTTTATCTAGCTTTTTACTTAAATGAGAATCAGGCTTAGATTACTAATAATATTCTATCATATTGACCCTTTGAAGTCAGTAGTCTGAGTTTCATTCAACTAACCCTTAGGTGAGACTTCAATATTTTTCTTCTTCCAAGATAACATGGATTTGATTAGATTCTTTTTTGTGCTCTTTTGTTCCAAATTGTTTTTCATTAATGCTAAATTGACAGTTTTTTAAACATCAGACTGTAAGTCTGGCTAAGACATTTCACAGGTTGAAGTAAAGAGTAAGATGAGGCCACCTTCTCCTATGTACAGAGATTTCCAAATTCAACACTGGTAAAGAGGTTTGTTCTTTTCTGATCCTTTAGAATGAGGCATCATTATCCTTTATCTCTTCCCAGATTTTGCCTGATAATTTGGACAGTCCTACAGATAGAATATTGCTTTGAAGATACAAAGAAAAACACAGTTTATTAGGATGGGCCCTTACTTTCTGTCTTTCTCATTTGCTTTTTACTGAATTAGTAGTATAATTAAACTTAGATTTTCATAACTGAAAACCAGTATTTTTTTTTCAGATCCATCACATAAATTAACAGAATAACTCTGTCTTCTTATCCAACTGTCTGCTAAATCAGGAAACTCTATACCTTTCAGAGAAATGATATAAAAAGCTCCATTGTTGGAGCTTCCACAACTTCTGGAGACAAATTGTTCCACTTATTAATTGTCCTAACAATCAGGAGATTTCTTAGTTCAAGGTTAGTTCTCTCCTTAATAAGTTTTCATCCATTGCATCTTGTCTTGCCTTCAGGTGCTTCGGAGAATAGGTTGACCTCCTTATCTTTGTGGCAGCTCCTTAGATATTGGAATATGTCACCCGTAGTCCTTCTTTGCATTAAACTAGACATACCAAATTCCTGCAACTATTCTTCGTATTTTTTAGCTTCCAGTCCCCTAATCATCTTTGTTACTCTTCTCTGCACTCTTTCTAGAGTCTCAATGTCTTTTTTATATTGTGGAGACAAAAACTGGATGCAGTATTCCAAGTGTGGCCTTACCAAGGCATGAAAAGTGGTATTTACAATTCACATAACCTTGATTCTATCCCTCTATAAATGCAGCCTAGGATTACCTTGGCTTTTTTGGCAACTGCAGCACACTGCTGGCTCATATTTAAATGATTGTCCACTAGGACTCCAACATCCCTTTTGCAGTTACTACTATTGAGCCAGGTATTTGAGTGATACAACGCACTTTGCTGAGCCAAATTAGTGTTACATTTCAGTGAAGTGAATAGGCTCCAGAACCCCAAAGCAAACTAAAATATTACTTTAGCTTTAAAATTGCACATTAACCATTTAAAGCTTGCCTAAATAATCTTTAAAATCTACCAAAAAGTTCCTATTGAAAAATAATTCAAGGAAATGTTTCAAAACTTAGGGAAAACATAACTTTATGCAATTTGAGGAAATCTGAAACAATTTTTGTTCTCCCATCATTCATTTCCACGCTGTTCTGTATGTAAATAGTTGGCTCCAAATAATACATTCTGATTGGTTGTTTAAAACTAAAAGGGATTGGTTCAAGATAAGGAATGCCAATTCCCTGAAAGCCCGGGGAAGGCGGCAAACTCAACAAATGTCATTGGCTTACTAAGCCGGGCACGGGAAAAAAAGTATATAAAAGACTTGGCGCCGGCTTTGAGGCCAAGCGTTCCTTTCTCAACTACTGCTATGAAAAAGACTTTGCTGTTGGAAACCCGTCTACCTCGATGTTTTTCCAGTACAAACTGGCGACGAGAGTGGGATAGTCGCTAAAACGCGAGACCGAGCATTGCCGGTGAGAGAAAGTTCCAGAACGAAAAAACAGAATGGCTGGGAACAACGCAGACCCGCTGCGCATCCTTTTAATCCACAACGAAGAGATTGGAGATTCCTATGCCAGACCGATTCCCAGATGTTAACCTGGAAGCAATGAGATGGAGGACATCTCAGTAACAACGCAAAGAAGCCCGTTTTTCTTAAGCACATGCTGGACTCGACCGTTTTCAAAATTGGCTAAAGCCCTGGCTGAAGCGCCCACGAGAGTTAAACAACTAACAATGGTCTGAACTCCAGAACTGCTGAATGCTCCACTACGCACCGATGGTGTCCCAACATCTCATAAAACGGCATGAATTCTAATCCGGAGAGACCAGATAGAAGAAGGTGAGACCGTTTTTTTCTTTTATGATGGTCTTGATTTCAGTAAGGACGGCGGACTGAAAGAGGTTTTGTTCTTTGTTCTTCGACCTTACAGATTCCAGTTCCGGGTAGCTGATTTCGTAGCGCTCTCCGACAATAGGGGGAGAGTGCGAATTCCTAAACCTTGATGGAGGCTATGAAGAGACCGAGTGGTGTTGGGACTAAGTGATTCAACAGCACAAAGCAAGCTACTGTAACAAGCCTAAAATAACCTTAGCTGAGGCCATCGCGGAAGCCAACAGCCAACAGAAGCCGCGAAAAAATAGGCCGTTACAATGAAGCAGATGAACACAACGCAGATGAAACAAACCTGGCCACAAGAAGAAACAATCTCCCGTTACCACCCACCACGAGACTATGGCGAAACGTCCAAATCAGACGAAGAAGACGACGAGGTCCACCGTATGTACGCCAGCAAGAAAGAGCGCGGAAAGAGATTTTGGCGGGAATGCGCTGGTTGCGGGGAAGTCACCCAAAGAGCTGAATGCGGTTTCTCGATGCCAAAATCTTGCAGAAATTGGCAAGAAACGGGGATATCGAGAAAGTCTGCGGAAACAAAAAAAACTAACAGCCCAACGAGAGCACAACAATTCCCCCACACGAGCCGAGGCCCAGGCGAGCTGAGAGAAAGTGGCAGCGAACAAGCAATACCGCAAACAGAGAGAATACACATAGCAAACTGTTACAATAGGAAGCGCTAAGACGGAAAGCGGAAAGAAAGTTTAACATAACCGTAAGAATGTGAAGGAAGCCCTGCGAAATGGAAGTGGAGTCGGGATCTTTCCTGTCCATGGTCTCTTGGAACACCATAAAAGCAACTAGTCCCTCGACATCCGAGCTACAGAACTCAAAAAGCAGCGGGCTAACACTCAAGGACTACACAGGGAAACCGAATCCCGTAGTTGGCATGGGGCCAATTCAAAGTCACGTATAAACATCAATGTCCGAGGTACTATCCGCTGACCATTAGTCGATCAAGATAGACCGGAGCCTCCTGTGCATAGCAATGGTTCGCGCCTTAGGGGACATGCGGGAATGACCGGAGATTAGACCATGATGTGAGCACAAACATGACTGAGGAAGAACCTAATCTGGGAATTCCAAGACGTGTTTGATGGCTCACTTGGCAAGATATAGGGGAAACCCATATTTCCTTCAGTCTAGACCCCAAGGTAGCCCCAAAAGACTAAAAGCCAGGCGAGTCCCGTTTGCTATTGAAAGCAAAGATTGAGGACAGCTAATAAAACTAGTAGCTGCGGGGTGCTAGAACCTGTGGACCATGCACAAATGGGAAACGCCGATAGTCACACCTATTAAGCCTGATGGGTCAATTCGAATCTGTGGTGACTACAAGGCTACCCTGAAACCACGCACTACAACAGAGCGCATACCCGATGCCAGTAGTTCCAGCACTTGCTACATTCCCTGGGAGGTGGAAAATTTTTGCCAAACTCGAGACCTGGCACACAGCGTATCAACAACTTCCAGTACCACCGAAACAGCAAGAGGCACAGACCATAGTTACACACAAGGGGCCATATCAGATGTAAGAGACTCAATTTGGAGTCATGTGGCACCAGTGTTTTTTCAAAGCAATTGGAACGCCTCCTACGGCATAACATAGGAGTCGTACCGTATTTCGAGCGACGTCCTAAATTTCAGCAAAAAAACGAAACCAACTAAAACATAGACTTAAAATGTACTAAACTAAATTCAGGGAGCTGGATTAAAAAGTAAAAAAGAAAAGTGGCTGCCTGGCTAAAAAGAGCGTCGAATTTCTGGGCTATTTAATAGACGGAGAGGGTATACACCCCACCGAAAAGAAACTAAAGCCATAAAAGACGCACCAGAACCAAAGAACAAAAAGCGAGTTACAAGCATTCCCTGGGTCTGGATAAATTTTTATAATGTTTTCCTACCAAATAAGGCTACAATAAGCAGAACTGCTACACACCGGTTACTGGACAAGAAAGCAATTTTGACTTGGGGATACAAAGAAAAAAAAAGCCTTTCAACAAAATAAAAAACTTGCTAACTTCGAACACATCGTATTCTGCATTACTACATTGACGTTCTCATTCAATTTAGCGACACGCTACCATTGAGAGTGACCTGTTGACGCTTCACCACGTTTGGAGTCGGAGCCATCCTGAGCCACCAACTCCCTGACGGAAGAGAGGCGCCCATCACGTACTATTCAAAAACTCTGTCAAAAGCCGAGCGGAATACAGCCAACTGGACAGAGAAGCCTTAGCAACTGTCGCTGGGGTAAAGCGTTTTCACGAAATCCTGTATGGGCGGGCCTTTTCAAATTGTCACAGACCAACAAACCGCTACTTGGAATTTTGGCGGGAAACAAGCCCACACCAAATATTCTGTCTCCAAGAATGAACTAGGTGGTCGGAGTTCCTAGCAGCCTATTCCTACACTCTAATACATACGGCCAGGAAACAAATTTCCCATGCGGACGCTTTGAGCAGAGCACCATTGCCAGCAACGGAAAAAGACCCTGCACCAACAATGACTGCCATACAGATAGAGACCTGCCCCGATCTACCATTCTCCGCGAATGATGCTCGCCAGAGCCACTGCAAAAGACCCACTGACTGCCCGCGTACTTAACTGGGTAGGTAGAGGCTGGCCGGAAAATCAAAAAACGCGAGACTTTTAAACCTTTCCAGACCAGACAAACCCGAACTCTCGATAGAAAGGGGTGTTTACTGTGGGGTGAGCGGGTAATTATCCCAACAAATTGCAACCCAGGGTACTCGTATGCTGCATGAGGGACCCCGGGAATTGTTAAAATGAAAAGCCTTGCTAGGAGTTATGTCTGGTGGCCGGGCATTGATAAGGACATTGAATATTGGGTAACTCGTGCAACAAATGCAAGAGGTCAGACGCATCTCTCCAAAAGCACCTATAAGGACTGGGAAGTTCCAAGGGGCCTGGTCGCGAAACCATAATAGATTTCGCGGGCCTACCAAGGGACCACATGTTTCTGATTGTCCGTGGACGCATACTCCAATTGGCTAGAGGTAAAAATCATGCCATCAAACGACAACAGAAATGGTAATAAGGGAATTAGACAAACTTTTTTGCAACCATGGCCTGCCGGACGTACTAGTGTTCCGATAATGGACCACAACTAACCAGCCTTCAATTCGAACAATACTAGCCTCACCTAGGTATAGAGACATGCCCCTCACAGCGCCGGCCCATCCGGCTGCAAACGGTAGGGCTGAAAGAATGGTCAGGGTTTACTAGGAGGGTTTGGAAAAGATGGACCACTGGGGACGTCCAAAGCAAAATAAACTGGCTACTCACCCTCCAACATATAACACCAAGTACCACAACCACAAAACCCATCTGAACTACTGATGGGGCAGAAACTTAGATCGCACCTAGACCGGCTACATCCAAACTTCACACCTGAAAACCCCACCGACTCCTCTACACGATTCAGGAGTTTCAAAATTGGCGATTTGGTTTATGCAAAAAATTTTACTGGGGACCCATTATGGTGTAACGGGACAAGTTACAGACATAACAGGCCCCAAAGTCTTACCGATTAACGGTAGACGATGGCAGGGAGTGGAAGCGGCACATTGACCCAGCTCCGGTCCTAGAAATTTAGAACAAAATGAAAAAACACAACCAAGCAATTACAAAAAACGACGAAATTCAAACCAAAGAGGGGGGGGAAACGCGAAAAATAAATAAAGAACCGTTTAAAACCAATGCCGAAAATCAAATCATCCAAAAAGAGCAAAAATGGAAGACTCACTGTTTGGAGAAAGTTGTGGGAAGAGCCCATCGAAGGGGGCCCGCCAAGCCAGCTAACCTGCCCGGAGGAAACGGGGAGGGCAGCGGCGAAGCGCGGCCTGAGCCAACTCAGGCGGCAGCATAATGGCGGCCTCGCCGTTCCAGACAGTTCCAGAGAGAAGAACAGAAGAAACGACACACCAATCGCGAACCGGTCGAGGACACGAACAAGAATGAACCTGCGCAAGGTCCAGTCGAGTCAAAAAAACCCCGCCCTACTTACGAGACTACGTCACGACGTAGGACTGAACTAAGAAGGGGAGGGGTGTTCTGTTTGTAAATAGTTGGCTCCAAATATACATTCCTGATTGGTTGTTTAAAACTAAAAGGGATTGGTTCAAAAGGAAACCAATACCTGAAGCCCGGGAAGGCGCAAACTTCAAACAAATGTCATTGGCTACAAGCCGGCAGGGAAAAAAAGTATAAAAGACTGGCCGCGGCTTGAGCCAACGTTCCTTTTTCTCAAACTACTGCTATGAAAATAAAGACTTTGCTGTTGGAACCTGTCTATAATTACCTTCGTGTTTTCCGGACAAAACACACGCTGCTTTGAATTTCATGATATTCAGTCCCTGCAAATATCAAGGAAAATATGTTAAGTGCTTAATTCAATAGATCTCATCCCCTTTGACAAAGAAAGGGCATTATTGCCAGATACTACGGCAGGAAAGTACAAAACACGCCAGTGATGGTTTCTAGAACTGTGGGTAATTTGACTTCATTTCTGCACTCAGCCAATTGAAAGATTCACTTATTAGTGAGAAACTGAACAGAGTTTTCATACATCTGTCACACTTGCTTAAATGTAAGTTCTTGGGGAAGATTATTTCCTTGAACAGTTCCTCAAATGCCAGTTTTTCTGCTGCCAAGTTCAAGGTTACATTATTGGAACATACACTTGATTACTTCAGAGTACAACCTGAAGTGTCCAAGTTATTTTGGGATTGCTAAAACAGTGACAAATATATAAAGGAAATCCATGTGTTTATCTTTGGGAAAGAAACTAGTACCATATGTTCCCCACATACACCTCATTTTTGTGTCTAGCTTTCTGGTCAGGCAATATCACATTGGGATATCATGGAATAGGGGGTAAAATCAACAATCTGCTTTTGTTTAAAATCTCTTTCAAAGACCACATTGTGATGACCTGTTCAAAAGCCATCAAAGTTCATTCCGAGTGGCTAATTGCAAAGTTCAGGCATAGAAGACTTTTTTTAATGCAGTTTTTTTCTTAAGGTTAGACCTAGAATGCATTGCACTTTTTGGGTCTTTCAGTATATTAGAAGTTGCTGTCTCTCTCTGGGTGACAAAAACAAGTCTTCTTATAAAAGGAAGTTTCCAGGAATACCCTCCAATTCTCAAAATTACAATCTGTTAAAATGTCCACATTTGGAGAGAGAGTAAAGTCATTTTTTTCTGCAGTTGAATTTAGTTTTAGCCTACAGCAGAAGCTAAGATTATCTTTTACATTTAAAAATCAGGTGAAGTATTAGTATTGTTTTACAAAGCCTTACTGAGACCACACTTGTCATACTGTGTCCAGTTTTGGTCACCACAATATAAAAAGATGTTGATACTCTGGAAAGAGTGCAGAGAAGAGCAACAAGGATGATTAAGGAGCTGGAAGCTAGAACATATGAAAAACAGTTGCAGGAATTAGATATGTCTAGTCTAGTGAAAAGAAAGACTAGGGGTGACATTATAGTATTGTTCCAATATTTGAGGGGCTGCCACAAAGAAGAGGAGGGTCAACCTATTTTTCAAAGCACCAGAAGGCAAGAAAAGAACAGTGGATGGAAACTAATCAAGGAGAGAAGCAACCTAGAACTAAGGAGAAATGTCCTAATAGTGAGAACAATCAACCAGTGGAATGGTTTGCCTTCAGAAGTTGTGGGTGCCCCGTTGCTGGAGGTTTTAAGAAGAGACTGTACAGCCTTTTATCTGAAATTGTACAGGGAGTCCTGTTCAAGCAGGGGGTTGGACTAGAAGACCTACAAGATCCCTTCCAGCTCTATTCTTTTATGTTCTACAGTATATTCTAAGCACAGATTATGAGACTCTGCAGGGAGGGAGCAAAGAAGGGGAATGACTTGTATCAGATGTTGAGATGCAAATACCCAGTGGTGGCAATCTTATGAGTTGTTATTTTGGCATTATCCCAGTTTTCTGCAAATGAAGCTATATTTTAAACAGATAGTATGTGAAAGGTAGACGTTCATTCTTCAAAGTAAGGGTGCACAGTTTTTCTTGGTGTGCTGCGGTTCTATAGTCCAGAAGTAGTCACGAAAAGAGTGAACTACATTGTGGTAAATATAAAAGTGAATAGAATTACATTAAATTAATTAAGTAGTGTATGCCGGCTTAATGTAGCAAATAATGTTTCTCCTTTTAAGAGAGACTTTGGAGTTACGTTCAAGGCTTCCAAGGATTATATGTGATTTGCAGTTTTATTTGGTTCACCTATGCTATTATTGTTGTTCACATAGCCAGAATTTAATCTTCTTATTGAGTCCTTCCTGAGGACCTGGGATAGGCAGATTTCATTTTTGATGGTGTTAAAAATATTGTTACAGATTATTATTTTTATATAATAACTGTCCTTGAAAGCAATTACATGTGTAAGAATTAAGCCAGTTTATATCCTGGCTGAATAAGACAAACTAAGAGATGTAGGATTATTACACCACTTGCAATAGACCTACTTATAATCAGACTAATGGGCAGCAATACTCAATTTGGTGTACACCAAATTTGTTAACTGGCAACTCCTGTGAATCTCAGCTAATATGTCCAGTTAACGCATCTGATAAAAACCAAGGATTGATGTTACATAAAGCTACTCCCCTCAGAAGAAAAAATTCCAGATGACCACTAGATGTCAACGAAGTGTTGGTTTGTATTGGTGGATGGGCCTTTCCTGCCACCTAATGATTATCCATATTTTTTGCAATCCAGACTCAGAAGTCCTATGTTAATGGCAATTGGCCCAGATATAAATATGCTCACCTATTTTCAACGTAAGCATGATTTATTCTAGCAATCCATCACATCCTCTTTCTGGATAAGATGGTGGTAGAACATGGAAATTCAAGAAGACATAGCCTCATGACATCTGGGGAACACAAAATTGAAGAAGATTTGTTTATTCATGTCACAACTTACAATTTGTCTCATGCTGAATGCCTTAGAGCTGAAATTCTACAACATAATCCAGTCTAAGAAAAATATGTTGAAACATGTTGGGATTAACTAATATAGTGATGTCCAGGATGTATTATTTTAAAGTAGTTTTTGCTATTTGTTCAAGCAATGTAGATTTACAAAGAAGGCATTCATCAGTTACACATCCCCATTGGAACAGCTTCTTTATCCTAACTGGTTTATATAAATCAGAAGAACAAAGATCAACATATCCATGGCAAATTTCACCTTACCAAAAGTCCTATTGAAATCCCAGTGAGTACAGAAAAAAAGATACCCCTCAATTGGATAAAATAAAGCCAGAGTTATAGATATATTAAATGAATTACAGTAGTATTGCATCCAAGTTGTTCTGAAAAAAACCCATGGAAACATGAGTCTAAATCTAAGAGTGGAACTTTACTCCAATCACAATTAAAATATAGGAAAATATTCCAAAGGCTGTTTCATGTAGAAAATTACCTTTCAGGAAGAAAGTTGGAATCAGATTAATAATATATGTGGGAAAGAGTGGTTTCTCTCCATCTAGTAGATTTTTTTCCCATACATAGTCCCAAATAAGGAATTAGACTTCAGTTGGACAATAAATGCTCAGATCTGTTCAAGAATGAAGCAGGTTGGTCAAGAGATGACAGTTTTTTCTTTCTAGGATGGGTACAAATGGAGACTAATGGTTAACTTTTGGAGATAGTGGATTCTTGCATTAAAGTTAGAGAAGATAATTTCCAAGATCTCTTCTAAGACTCTAGGATTCCATGTTGCAGAGATAAACATCCATCTCAAATTCGCATTGACATTTGAATATGATTTATTCTGGGGGGTGTGTGGAAATGAAGGGAAGAATTTCATTAATGCTCAATATTTTTTCCTTCTGTTGTTCATCCCTGATTCTTGGAGACTGCTTGGACAAGGCCCTGTGGTTGTTTTGACAAGGTTTTTCAGAAATGGTTTGCTATTGCCTCATTTCTAGGGTTGAGAGAAAGTGACTGGCCCAAAATCACATAGTTGACTGAGTGCCTAAGATGGGCTAGAATGTATAATCTCTTGGTTTTCAGCCTGGTGTTTTAGCCATTACACCAAACTGGTTAACTTCTACAGCAAACTATACCAAATAAAGCCTCTCCCCTAATCTTGTTTTCCTACAAAACCTGGCTGCATTTATTACACATATAGACAATGTGTAGTTCCATCCTGAATGTCAACGTTTGTTTTTCACTGTCTCCTTTACCTCTCAAAGGTCTCCTCAAAGGCTGCTCATCTTCAGAGGGAAATCAGGGTGGAAATCAGCTCAGATTATGGGACAGTAATGCAACAATGGATGCAAGATCTCCTGTCTCTCAGGTTTTTCTTTGAGCCGGAAAATGAGAGGTGCCTGTTGCCCAGTTCAATCAAAGATTATTATTCTTCATTAAAGTTGAGAATCTTGGAAAAGCCCTTGGAAAAACCTAACCAGCTTGTTTTAAAAAACAAAAACAAATAAATTCTGCAGGCGCCCAGAGGGAGGATCGAGTTACTTACGGTTACTTTAAAATATGTCCAGTGCTATGTCAAAGCAGCAGTGGGAATATTTAAAAGTGACAAGTCAGCCCTAAAAACCAACATTGTTCTTATTCATTTTTCTACCCCCACCCCCACTTCTCACTTCCAAAGAGAAGAATCTCCTCTTAGCCCCCCAATTAGCAAGCTGGAGTATTTATAATGCCAGCAAGGACCTTCTCCTCCCTCTCCTACTCATTAGCTCACTCTGGCTCTTTCTACCAGGAGGATTTTCTAAAGAGTCTTGTTAAGAACATTAATAATAGTAATTAGAGGGTCAAGAAACCATCCTGAAACCTGACCCAAAATCTTCACCCAGTGGCTAAAAGCCTAAAACGAGTGATTTCTCCGTCTCCTGTTTTCTTTGGCCACTGGAAGTGAGTGTCTGTTTCTTTTAAACAACAGCAGACTTGTCCCATCTTTGTATATCAAAGCCTTTCAGCATTGTTTTTGAAGGATGCCTTTAAAAAGCAGATCTTTCTCACAAAGTGATCACCGCACAATCAGGCAACCTGCAGGGAACACTGTTAAATGTAGTTCCTGCAGGGAACTACTTATAAATGTTCTGTCAGAGAATTGCCCATCAGGTGCCCAAATGTAGTCAGAGATGCTGGCACAACTTTGTAGTTTGATATAAATCAATATATTTATAGCTAACAAGGCAAATGGGAACATCATGAGGTAAGTCACAGAGCACACGGGAGAAAAAGGTAGGAAAACAAGGAAGTTCCCCTTTTTACCCACAACAACCAATCACAGCATAGATTGCCTCATACAGGAGCCAGCTATAATTGTGGGTTCTGTCTCATTGTACAACTACACTATTCCAGCTCCTAAATCTAAGTATCTTAACAACACTGAAAAAAGGGACTTATGACCACTCTTTGTATTCTTATGACCATTGCAGCATCCCCATGATCACACAATCAAAGTTTGGAATGTATTTAGGACCATTGCAGTATCTCAGAGTCACGCAACCACCAATTACAACCTTTCCATCCAGCTTCCAAAAAGCAAATTCAGTGGGGGAAGCCAGATTTTGCTTAACAACCATGGCAAATAGGGTTGAAATTAGGTGCATGACTCATTTAAGTTGTTTAGAAATTCTGGTATCAATTGTGATCATAAATTGACAAACAGAAGGATGCTTCTTGTTGAAAGTTGTATTAGTAGGAAGATGCCTCTTGTAACCAAAAGGAGCATTTGTGTAATTTTACAGATAAACCTGTATGTTGTTCCTGTTGTTCAACTGCCCTGTTTGATCACAAACTGAGCCTAATGGACTTTCTGAACTAAGTCTGCCTCAGAGATAGTATTCAGGAGGTTCTGACCAGTTCTAGAAAACTGGTAGCGGAGATTTTGAATAGTTCAGAAAACTGGAAAATACCACTTCTGACTGGAGATTTTACAGTATCCTTCCCCTGCCATGCCCACCAAGCCATGCCCACAGAACCAGTAGTAAAAAAATTTGAATCTCACTACTAGTCTGCCTCTATCTTGACCTTTTCTGAATATTTATTTATGTAACTTGGCTTGATAAACCAAATATTTTCTGTATAACTCAGCCTCTCAAGTCCTGATTTTAAAAAAATATTCTTTTCCTGGGCACACAAGCACATGTTATTATGTTTTAAGTTCACAGCTGCTTAAAAGTGTTTTATGTTGCCAGATTTAGGACATTTATTCCCTAGCACATTCAACCTACTTTTCTGTGCCATCTGTGTTTTTCTTAAGGAGCTGAATTCTTCCCTTATTTGTGCTACATTGCTGCTTTTTTGTGCCAAGGTATCAGTTCATCTCTCACTTGAATGCACCAAAGAAATACTGCCTGGCACACTGGCCCTGGCTATGCTCTGCTTGCTTTGCATCTAGCTCTCCCCAGCCATAAAGCTATTCGTGTTCACTTGAATCTGAATCAATGCTTTAGTAAGATCATGGCTTACACAGAGAGCTGCTCTTGCATTCAAGGGAAAATGAGTGCAGCTTTCTTTCTGGATTCACAAAGAAGTTGTAGAGAAAAAACAGATGGGAGTCATAGAAGCAGAGACTTGTTGTGTATGGTTTCTTTTGCCTACCATTTCAAGCCCCCACAAGTACAGGGAACTTGACATTGTAGCCAGATCTCTTTCAGATTTTCAGTCACACAGTAAAGTTAAGTCTGAGATGCTCAAATCATTGTACATCGAATAAACAAGCAAAGCATTCATGTTGCCAACTTTTTGCAATTCAATTACAACTTTCTGAATCTAAAGCCAGTAGTTGTTTATGCAATGGCTGATAGTGCAAGCAGCCTAAGCTCAATGGGATTTCTGTGGTCCTCATCTCCATCCTTGAAGAACCTGATACTTTGCCATAGAAATTAAGGTTTAAACATGAATATAAGGGTTGAAATGAGAGTCAAGGATTCTGAGTGTTCAAACTTTTACATTCCACTCTTGAAACCATCTGCATGATGAAAAAAAAAATGAGAGGAAATTCTCTCCCATCTTCTTCTGAGTCATTAAAGTATATCCTGGTGCTCAGGAGGCTGAATTGCAAATATTCCTCATGAAGGGAATAATACTTAGCTGAAATTAACCAAGTTTATTTTAGTTCAGTGTAATCCAATGCAATCCAACATTTTCCCCCAAATTGGAACAAGATACTAATGCTTAAAGCAGATCAACTGATATCATTTGGCAACTCATAGATACCCACTTCCGTTTGCAATTGCCCCAAATCTTCAATTATTGATGTATAGTTTGAGTCGAGGTCTCACCACTTTATTAATGCTAAGTTTAAGCACCATATGACAGGGTGAGTTCCCATCCTGCTTCAATTCCTTGCCCAGTGGGAAGACAACAGTGTGCCTCAGTATAGAGTCATTCTAGCCCACATGACCATGGAAACATCCTTCAGACAACCCTGGCTCCCTTGGCTAGGAAACAGAGATGAGCACCGCCCTCTAGAGCCAGTCATGCCTGGACAGGGGAAACTTTCACCTGTACATTTTTTGTACACATTACCCACAATTTCAGATGAAATAGACAAATGATAACTGCTCATGATATATACACTCACCACAATGTCAGATAAACAAGTTGATCAGGGAGAGAGAGGAATGTATTACATACCTTTGAATCTAGCATTTCTGAAAAATAATTTTCAGCTTTGGGAAAAACAATGGACTCTTATCAAAGGGATGGCCAATTTCAACAAAGGTTATTCAGGTGCCAATACTTTAGTGTTGCTTCTTTTGCATATTAAAAGAAAATTCTATCAATGCATGCAACTTTGTTCCACAGGGGAAATTGTGCTAATTTAAATGAGAATAGTATTTAAAAACCATTATATTAAGGGAAATGAAGCAATTATTTCTATGACTATATTATAAAATATAAATATGCAGGATGAGCTTCCACTGTTTCTGAATGTCCTCCCGACTTTGGTTCTCTCCCATTTATTCTACACGCTAATCTGATTTTATTGCTTTAGATTTAAACTTCTGGGATTCTTAGTTCTGGAAAATCACTTATGGTGAAAAGTCTGATCCAGTAAAGGGCTTGTAAAGTCAGCATTAACTATTTTCTTTGGGCAAAAACGTCAACTCCATTTAACTGCAATTTTTTTTAAAAAAAGTAAAAAGCCAAAACTTCTTATTTTTATCATTTCTCAGTGTGAATAATTGAATACACAGCACACTTTCAAAAATATTTTTATGTGCTAATACCAGTAAGCATATTTGTATAATGAATAAGATAAAAGAGACATACTGTTGTTTATAAGAGGGGGGAAAATCCTGAATAGTTCATTAAAAGTTCCATTCTATTTTCCCTATACACAAATTGGAATATTTATGTACAATCCTGGTGTCATCATGTGATATCTAAAGTTAAACAATTGTTTCATGCATGGAGATGCTATATCTGATGGTGCCCAGCTGCCATATTCTTACCAGTAGGGATCTCCTCCAAGTCGAAGAATTCTTAGCTTTTGGTACTTCTTTGTAAAGGACAGTTAGCTGTAATTTAATAAGAAAAATGAAACAGGAGGTCTCAATGCTCCTCATTCTTGCTTTAACCTTTGTAAAGAACTACAGTGTTGTAAGTATTAATTGGATAAATGGTTTTGCAAGATTCTGCATTATAATGTTAATTGCACAAGTTTTGGAGATCTGCAAAACCAGAGGTATTCAAGGAGGGATCAAAAAAGACAAGATGCCCCTTCCCAATCATGACATCAAAACCTGATCCTTTTTTTACGTGGATCATAACAAATGAATTTAGAAACCTCTGAGAAGACTCCCAACCATATCTCTACCCATAATAAGGCATAGATCTTTCCATAATTGGACAGCTAGCTAGCCGTTCAAGAGCTAACTGAATCCAATCAGCCACTGGGCAACCTCACTGCTTAGTTCTTTGAAAGAAAATGGCAGATAATCCCCCAAAACTCAGTTCAACTTGTCTCACTGTTTTCAGAGTGCTGCAATAAAGACATAAGAGACCATAGCAGAGGTGTCAAACTCACTATGGACAGGCCAGATGCATCACACACTGGCCACACCCACCCCTGGTTTAGCAAAGGGGGGGATTGTTGTGATATGTCATGTGACAACAACTTGTCGTAGTGAGTTTGACACTCCTGGAATACAGCATCCATCCTGATGCTCTTTTGGACTGAAACAGATTGCCAGACCATGATGTTAAATGTTAAGGACTATAGATGGTACATACTTTCAAGAGTGCCAGATAAAGGGAAGAAACTGGCCTCTTTTCCAATCTATGAAGGTCATAGGCGGAAGAAGAGATGCAGGCAGCATTCTGTAAGCAGGTGATATAAATTATGTCTTTGATGGCTAGATATCACCAGTGTTAACTTTTTCTGGGTAGTTTCAATGTTGTCTGGACACAAAAAACATCATTTTGAGTCAAGAGTTCCTACATCTCAGATGATGAAATGGAATGTAAAAATATTGTTATTAGGGAAAGCGATATATTTGGATAGATAGGCTCACTTAAACTGAGCATTTGCAGAAAATTTAAAAATGTATATTTTGTCACAGGAAATCAATACCATATGTGGCATTACTTTATACTGTATATACATACCTAAAATGTATTTTCAAAAGTGTACTGTATTGTTTTGGAGGTTTGTCTGATGACACTCTATCTCAATTCTCACCCAGAAAGCTTTGTCAGAGAAAGAGTGTTTAATTTACCATATTTAAGTCTGAAAAATTTTAAGCATATATTTATAGTGAATTAAAGGAAAGTTTTGTCCTTATGTGGGAATCCAAACTAACAACAGTGGGGGCACACATTATCCATGTAGAATCCATGTAGAATGTGGATGATGTATCTTACCTCGAATAATATGAGTAAGTGCTATTATTTGAGGAGTTGCAGCCTAAGTATCATTTGTCATAGTGTGCAGATTGGCAGCATTTCAGTTAAACCACTGTTTTTCATCATGATATGAGGTAACCTTTCAAAATTTTGGGCACCTGTAACAAACAATAATTTGAAAATCCCTCAAAGGTATTTGGATAGTAGGGCTATGTCATTGATGCTGTAAGCCCCTGATGTTCTTTTAGGAATGGCTGAATATGCACAGTCTCAGTGTCATGAAAAGGTTTCTGAATTATAAAAATTCATCTGTCAAGAATAATGAATTTTTCTAAGCTTAATCACTTCACTCTGTAGATGTATATTTGCATAGAACCTGGAGGGCAAAAGAGAATGCTAAGTGCACAGAGGCCATGGCAATTTTGCACATTTTGAATATGGGAAGGTTAGCAGTGCTCTAATTAAACTCTGATTAGCCAATGGACTTGATCCAGACCATTTCAGTGGTGAAAGCATCGGCATTTTCTTTTCCTTTGGCTGCCAGTTTATCAGAGGTAGGCAATTAAGAGCTCACACACCTCCAGCTTTTCCTCATTTGGAAAGTCTGAATCTCATGCCAGTCAAGCCATAGTGTCCTATTATCCTTAGAACAATATTCCCCCCAATCTCACTTCTAGCAATTTGCTTTTTTTCTTTCTGAACAGATTTAGAAACAAAAAACCCTGAATAAGCATGGAAGGGGAGGGGCAGGGAAGCTGAGGGTATGGTAGTGGCTGGCCATGGAGTAAATACTGCTGGTCTACATGCATCTAATCCCATCTCTAAAGTGGGAGTTTTCTCAGCCTATTCAGGTTTTTTTTTATTTAACGAGCAGTGGATAAATAAACGTTGACTACATCCCTGCTTTGATTTAAAGGGAACTGGGAGGATCCAATTATATTTTCAGCAAGGAGGGAGATGTTGGAGGCTGCTTGGAAAGAAATGGGCAGACATTCCCTTTCTCAAAGAAAACATAATGCCCCCCCTCCGTAAGTCCCCTGTAATTATTGCTTCACTACAAATTGACAAGCTCAGAGGTGAGCTTTGCTTTTGTTGACTGCTTAAATGCAATTATTACCTTTCTTCCACTTTTCAGGTTCCCAAACCTGGGTGCCTGTTGCTTTTGTTCACAAAGCCCCTAGATCTAAAAGAGAAATGGTGGGAGATTTAACTGGAAATCCACTCAATAGTCTTGCGTTTACGGAACACAGAGAGATGCTTAGCCAAAAGCTGTTTATGGAAGGGATACCCAAATATGCTACCTGCAATTCAAGTTCAGTCAGAGAAGCATTGGCTTTGACGTGCATCTCCAAACCAGTATTCATTATTGATATCTCAGCAGTAAAGAAATTTTGATGTGCTTGGGATACTTGGGGTCTTGTTTTCACTTTCTGATTGATATCCAACAACCAATATGATTTTGCCCTTTAGTGATATTGTTGTTCTTGAGAGGTTCCAGATTCTTGATTTCATTCATTTGGATAAATAGATTTGCAGGTTCTTCACACAAAAATCAATGGTAGAAATGAAGATAAAATGGCTTGCAAGAGGCATCTGCCATAAATATAGGTTTCTGCATTTTTTCTTGTTCATAGTTACATTTTTCTTTCAGGTTGCTCAGAAACATTCCTTTCTCCTCCTCAGTTATCCAGCAGCTCCCCCATGGGCAATCTGTAATCAAACTGTCATCTTGATGGAAAAGAAGGAAGGACCTGCATGAACAAAACAATATAGAATCATATTCAATTAAATTAAATACATTAACCAACCTGATAAGGTGTATGTAAATCATTATAACTCTTGAGTTACAAAGTGTGAGCTGCAAAGTCCCATAAAATAATGTCTTAAAATCATTGGCTTCCCTTCAATTTTCAAGTTCTCCTGGATGTTGCCTTTATTTGTTATTCTCCCTGTCATGGAAGGGTTAAGAAGCAGGAGGCTTTAAGAGCTTACCGCTGAGTGGGGCGGGTGGGGAAAGGGAAGATTGATGTATTACCATTCTGAGAAACTCATTCTCCAGGGGCAGAGATTAATCAGCTCTGGGTTGGAGAGTGTATCTCTTTGGACTGCTGTATTTCCTCAAGTGTTTTGACTGGGTATTTCTCAAGAGGAATTTCGGTATTCAATGGGTGATACGTATTTCTCCAGGAGATTGTTTCCCTTGATACTGAGCTTAACACTTTTGACTATCCAGGATTGAACTGAAATCCATTTAATACCAAACATGGACAGACACTTTGGAAGAGGGGGTGAAAGAAAGAGAGGGGGAGGCCATTTGTCTGAATAAGGCCATTTATATCCAGCAGGAGTCAGAGATGTTGCATTACTGAACAGAATAGAATAGAATAGAATAGAATAGAATAGAATAGAATAACAGAGTTGGAAGGAACCTTGCAGGTCTTCTTGTCCAACTCCCTGCTTAGGCAGAAAACACCATACCATTTCAGACAAATGATTATCCAATCTCTTCTTAAAAACTTTAAAAAGCATTCACAACTTCTAGAGGCAAGTTGTATTCCACTGATTAATTGTTCTATCAGGAAATTTCTTCTTAGTTCTACTTGCTTCTCAACTTGATTAGTTTCCATCCATTGCTTCTTGTGCTGCCATTAGGTGCTTTGGAAAATAGCTTGACTCCCTCTTCTTTGTGACAACTCCTGAGATATTGGAACACTGCTATCATGTCACCCCTAGTCCTTCTTTTCATTAAACTAGACGTTCCCAATTCCAACAACTGTTCTTTATATGTTTTAGCCTCCAGTCTCCTAATCATCTTTCTTTTTTTTCTTTTTTTTTCTCTTTTACTGACAGTTCAAATATGTTGATAACACTAGTCTCTATAGGTAACTTCATCATCTTTCTTAGTCTTCTCTTCACTCTTTCTAGAGTCTCAACAACTTTTTTACATTATGGCGACCAGAACTGGATGCAGTGTTCCAAGTGTGGCCTTACCAAGACACTATAAAGTGGTATTAACACTTCACCTGATCTTGATTCTATCCCTCTGTTTATGCAGCCTAGAACTGTGTTGGGTTTTTTTGGCAGCTACAGCACACTGCTGGCTCATATTTAAATGATTGTCCATAGGACTTCAAGATCCCTCTCATGGTTACAACATGGTTGTACATGATTACAACATGGTTACAACAGTTGAACAAGGTACCACATCTGTGTATTTTATTTTTCTTGCCTAAATTGCAATATTTTCAGATGGCTGTATCCAGAAATAATTATGTGGCTGATGGCCACATACATAACAGAGCCACATACTTCACCAAACCTTTCGAATGGTAAATACCTGTTGCAAAGCCAAGCTCCATGATTAGTAAGCCTCTATGAAGAATCTGCTATTGGACCAAACTACTTTAGGCAGAGAAGTGTTGGAACAGATTTGATGGCTTCTTCTTATGGAAATAAACATAAACTCTGCCTATACAATATTAGGATGTGTCAAATCCATTGCAATTTGATTTGGAATTGTGTTAACAGCATGATAAACTTGGATTCATCAGGGCACACTGTAGGCCACATGTGGTCCGCAACCCATGCTATTCTCCTTCCCCCAAGATCTCAACATTCCAGACATTCAATAATCATATACAGCATACATATAACACCCCCAAATTCTTTGGCCTGCTCATGTAAATAGTGTACAGTTTCCTGTAGCAGTTTTATGATGGTGTTATCCAGTTGGTCGTGTCCAACTCTTGGTGGTTCTATTGGCCAGGTCTCTCCATATCTTCTGATCTTTTACTACTTCTTTGAGTTGTTCTGTGCTCTGGCTGGTGTCAACTTTGATGGTGTCCAGCCACCATATTCTTTGGTAGCTGGTTTCTTTCCTACCACTAAGTCTTCCAAACATAACTGCTTTCTCCAGTGAGTTCCTCCATACAACATGGCCAAAGTAAGTAAGACACCGTTTTGTGATTTGTCTAGCAGTTTCCCACAAATAAAACTGGTAATTCTACAGTTCTGAAGCACATGAGGCATGTAAATCTTCCTTTCTTAAAAGTTATATTGGTATCAAGATAGCTGGTAGACAATCAAGGCAAGCTGTTAAGGCCAGATGAAAGAAATCCATAACCAAAAAGATACTGATGGACCTGGAAGCACTGCAATGTCCTTTCAAAACAGTATAATATATTGTAATTGTTTACAATATAAAGAAATAGGAAAGAAAATATGACATGAAATAGAGACTGAAAATCCTGCTTAGTGACCATCAACATCTTCATAAGCTCTCTTTTAGAGCAAGCTTCCCTTATTTGGGGTTCCAGTTCTCAGAATTTCTAGGAAATATTGCCAATGGTGGAATAAGGTTGGCCAAGAAATACATTTATTTGTATATTTTTATTGCTTTTAACCTTATAGACTGCTCAGAGCTGCCTTGTGTCAGGATGAGTGGCAAAAAATGCAAATAATAAATAAATAAATGCTTTATTCTGCTTTCATTTTATAAATTTATAATAATCGAGCTAATTGCTTTGTTCTTGGGACCTTTGGAACATTCAACAAGAATCAATTACCTTATCACTCTTTCACAATCATTCTGAGTTTTCATTTCTGCCCCACTCAGTTTTTTAAAACAATTATAACAGACTTAGCATTTATAGTAACTCTAAGGTATTAATTACTTGGAGGCATGTTCCATAGTTTTGATCATTCAGGATTTTGTTGGCTAGAAAACGTTAGAAATGTAATTTCAGTTATACCTTCCAGTTATTCTACTTCATCCATACAATGACTTTGTTTTACGTATTTCTTAACTGTTGCAGGAAACAAAATCCAACTTACATACCATCTTTCAAAATGAAGTGATTATTTTCAGTGATTTCCATAAATGATTAAAATTTCAGCACAAGTGGAAAGCACTCAGGTTAATATAGATGGTCTGTCCTGAATATTTTCTCCTTGTAATGAACTCAATAAGAAGATAAAACTAAATTAAAGTAGATAAGTTGTCCAGAATCATCCAGAGACATGGTGGATAAAGAGTTGAACTCCAACTCTTTACTCCAAATCTATAAACATTACCTTTGCCTTCTCCAACCGACTATCCTTCTATAAACTGGAATTACAACATTGTGGAATTCTAGGAGCTGAAGTTTGTCCACACCTGGAAATACCTAGTAGGGAAGGCTGCACTATTCTTTGTTGGTCTTTTCTTCTTCTTTTTTTTCCCCAATGTTTCATGCAATAGCCCTCTCTTATGAGGTTGCTATGATTAATAGTGGTTTACAAGAGTGAGTACATAGGATTCTTTCCACAAGTCAAGGACAGGTAGTTTGAAATCAGTGATGTTTTTGCATGTCCCTACAATGCCATGGCTTGTTGGCTGTCTTGGAAAAGCAACCCCATTAACTTCTTAAGTTAATTGGCCTGGCTCATCATCCAAAGGAGACAATGTGAAGACAATTACACAGTACTTCCTCTGAATTTCAAGTTGGGGAGTAGGAAGATTTTCACACTGGAGAGAAATTCTGTTTCCACAGCCTTCCAAATTCTGCCATTACCTCCCTTTTTCCAACAGCCCAGGTATCATAATATCTTGGTGCTCCTCTTCTCAAATCTCTGGGTTTGTCATCTCTGTGTGCTGCTCATGTACATTTGCTTTGAATTGTTCTTCCTCATGGATAGCAAACCAGGAGGTGCAATCTGAGGATAGGGACAATGTTCCCCTTTTTGAGCTTGCTTCCATTTTTTTAACTTGCTAACTATTGGAACTGGGAACTACTGAGTAGATGGTGGTGCAAAAATGTTGACGTGAATTTGAGGGGTGTTCGTTTTATCTTCTGTACAGATGCAGATAGATAAACTCAACAAAACATTCATACAAAGTCTTTATTATTGGTTCATCAGGTATCCNTTCAGGCAAGAGTGAAGAAACCTCTCCAACCCATAGAGGGTCAATTTAGTGACCAATCAGGATTACAGATGTGGTCACATGACATGGACTACATTTCCCAGGATACCTTAACTACATTTACCATGAGGCATTCCCTTAAGGGGACAGCTCACAATTGCTAACTAACTATCCAATTCCCATATACTGACTGGACAGTACAAGGGTGGGGTGGGGAGGGATATGTGAATCTGCTCAAGCAAACTGTACACATGAAGCTTTCTAAACTCAGTACCTCCTAAAGGAAATAACTCGGAATATGAATGATGTCATTGCTCAAAATGTGGAGATCATTGTAGTTCCATTTACATAAAAATGTATTGTTAAGATATTTTATTTTCCAGATAATTTAATACACTTCATGGATCTTATTTATACAAACTACTTTTGCATGTTGTTCAATTTTAAAAAAAAAAATGTGTAAGGAATGTGGCACTTGTAGGTTTAATTTTTAGTATTTGACCTGTTACCAAGATGATTTATGCTTTTCAGTTAGGGTACACTTAAGTGGCAGTTTCACCATTAGATTATGACTGATAACTTTTATTCATGAAGTGTGCAAACTGTAGAAATAGGATCTGCATAGCACTATTTCCTCTAATAGGTAAGGACTGATGTAACTGCATTTACTCCAGTCTCCTCAAACTTCTCTCATTCAGATATTAATTTCAGAGAGAAAGAGTCTAACATATCTTTCTAGAGTTTTTTTTTAAATGTATATGAATGTATTCTCCCTGCCCCCAAGGAACATTCATTCTCTGAAGCATTTGTGCCACAGTGGCACGGTGGTTAGAATGCAGTACTGCAAGCTATTTCTGCTGACTGACTGCAATTTGGCAATTTGAATCTTACCAGGCTCAAAGCTGACTCAGCCTTCCATCCTTCCAAGGTCAGTAAAATGAGGAGCCAGATTGTTGGAGGCAATATGCGGACTCTGTAAACTGCTTAGAGAGGTCTGTAAAGCACTGTGAAGCAGCATATAAGTCTAAGTGCTATTGCTATCGACTTGCTGTCTGAAGTTATGTAAATCCCTTAATTTGACACCTCATTTGCTTAAATTAATTAAATTATTTTTCTTTTTTTATTACTTAAAATGGAAAAGAGCTCATAATTCTAAGGTCGAGAAACAAACCAACAGAAATGATAATTCTGTGCTTATTTCATGTGTAAAAATATTCTTAAGCTACTCTTGAGTTTAGTAGAACTTGATTATTGGATGCTTCGTCCTAGTGACTTCTCAAAGACCAGCATTAGCTCTGTGAGGTAAAAGAAGGAGTTGACATCAGAATTGACTGCAAAGACTACTTATGCACCCTCCAGATGAAGTCTAAAGCTACATTGGGATCTCATCCAGGAAAAGCAGACTTTTACATAATGGTCCTTTCAAGGACTAACTGGGCTGCCACAATTGATTTTATACGACAAACAGGACCACATGAAAAGAGACCGTCCTCTACATAGCCAGGTTTCTGCTATTTAGGAGGCTAAGATTAATAAATAGCCTCTCAAATTAAAATCCAAAAAGAACTAATGATAATCCACCATCAATTTACTTATTTATTCATTTATCATAATTTATACATTATCATCAAAATTAATATGATAATACCTAGTTTCCCTGAAGGCACTTTTAAATCACTAAATCTAATATATAATGGTTCACATGGCTGTTATTATTCTTTGAATTTATTATTTTTGGTCTTTAGTCTATTATAATACTGTATATACTGTATGTATATACCATATCAATAGTGATAGTTTTCTGTAGAAGACAGTTACTAATGTAGTAGTTTACTTTCACCTATTCATGAGTAGGAAAAGTACAGGGGTGTAAACTTCTCTGCTACAGTGCATTTTTAAAGAAAACTCCACAAAAAACATATTATATTTTGCATTTGTTTACAAATTAAAGGCCCTGTCACACTGGCCGACAGATACAAAACATTTGTAAAAAGGACACAGCGGACGACAAAAATGTTCTATCTGTTGTTATCCGCTCTCAAAAGGGGCAAAAATTTTCATAACCAGAGCGGACAACACGGAAAGGAACGGACGGGGGGAGGACGTAGGGCGGATGGAAAGCGGATGCTCCA
>BHFT01006785.1:0-26772 GCA_004320025.1 Laticauda laticaudata | reverse complement strand
AAGAGAGAGATTCAAATAACCTGAAAGTTAATTTCGCTTTCCATAGCTACCATATTTGGCAGACTATAGATAAGATGCTCCAGACCCTAGATGCACCTAGCTTTTGGAGGAAAGCAAGGAAAAAAATCTGCCTCTGCCTCCCAGCAATTTGCCTCCTTGGCATCAAACAGTAAACAACCTGGTCAACTTCAGCCCTGCCTGTTTGTTACGAGTAGCTCAATTGGCAGTTGATCAGCTGTTCAAGCTGCGGGGATCACCACTGCCCATCACCATGCCACTCCATTGCATTGGTCACAGCCCATAGCTGCTGCCTCCTATCACCGCCGCTCCGTGTGCCCTATTTTTGGCCTCCATGTGCCCTATTATTGGCCTCCATTTGTCCAGTTTTCGTTCTTTCTTCACCCCATTTTTGCCCTCCGCATGTCCTGTTTTTGGTCCCTTCCAGCCATGGAACAGGCAGAAAACAGGACGCACGGGGGCACACAATAGGACGCACGGAGGCAAAAATGGGGCATGCAGAGGTGATGAAAAGACAGCAGTGACGATAGGCTGCTGATAGCAAGGGGCAGCAGTGATCCCTGCAGGCAGGAACAGCTGATCAGCAGTATTTCCAGGAGGCCGATTAAACCACCATGCATACGCTCATGCTAAATCAGGCTGTGCTGAAGCTGACCAGGCTGTTTGCTGTTTGCTGCAAGGAGGCAAATTGCTGGGAGTCAGATGCCGAAGAGTGGGGCCAGTGGGTGGAGCTTTTGGCAACACTTGTTTGAGGGGGAAGTGTGTCTTATAGTGCAAAAAATATGATAAGCATATTTGAGTGCAACTTCCTTCATCAAATAGGCCCAGTCATTTATTTCTTCAAAAACATATCAACTAACATAATTTTAGATACAATCCAATGGCATACTTCAATCATAAAGGAATCAACCCTGGCTGGTCTTTGGAAGAACAGATACTGAAGCTGAAATTCAATACTTTGGCTATAAAATGAGAAGAGAGGACTCATGACCCTGATGTTGATTAAGGGCAAAAGGAGAAGGAGATGGCAGAAGATGTAATGGTTAGATGGTGTCATTTTGGACAGACACAGGGAGACAGTGGAAAATGGAGGACCTGACATGCTGTGGTCCATGGAGTCGCAAAAAGTTAGACTTAATGATTGAAGAACAACAATGGCACATGACTGTGGATGAGAAAAATTGTCTTCAACTTGCATAGGTTAGAATGACTAGATTATCATGCTCAAAGAACTGCTGCTTGCCTTTACAAAAGCACTTGAACATTTCAAAGAACAAATATCAATTTTTTTGAATGAATTCCATTCTTGAGACTTTGGTTGTAATGAAGAAGACATTCACACAAGAACAAAATAGTAATTATTGTTGTCATCATTACAATAATCAACTTACAAGCACTACTTATGAGAAAGTCCAAAGATTTTTCTGTTTTGATTTGAATGAGCAGGTTGTTATACATATATATATATATATATGTATGTATGTATGTATGTATGTATGTATGTATGTATGTATGTATGTATGCATGTATGTATATTTATTTTTTCAAACCCTTATTCATTGGTTAACAATAAGACCATAGTAAATTATTTAAATGTAATGTTGTATATTCTTATAACAGATAATAGGAAATGTATTTGCATTTATTTCAGATACAGAAATGAAAGCCACTCAAAATTTCATGCCTTGGCATGAAAGCTGGCTGGGTGTCTTTGGGCCAGGTTCTCTCAGCCTAACTTATCTCACAAGGTTGTTGTTATTGGGGAAAATAGGAAGAAGTAGTATTATATATTATGGCCACCTTGAATTATTTATAAAAATAGTAAAGGCAGAAATTTTTAAAAAATATCAAAAACGGAAAAGTCTTAAAAGTTTTGCAGCATTTTCCCACTGGCCTATAAAAAGAAGTCAGAATACAAAATAACAGAATATATCAACAAAGAAATTAAAGTAGGATATTCCTGTTAGAAACAGTAGCTGAAAGTTGTAGGAAATTCTTTCACAAAGTGTGCTGTTTACTGTGGAATTCACCTCTTTTTGTGCCTGGGACGACCCTGGGGAATTTGCCTGTCAGGTGGAAAATGTTGCTGAGAATATATTATTTTCACTCCATGGTGCCCAAGAGCAAAAGCAGCATGGGAGTAAGTAAAATAAAAACAACTCTACACAGTTCAGTTGCTATGAAACAACTTACAAATATCATTTTATCGCATTCTGCAGTCTGCATTCAAAGTGATAGTCAATCCTTATGGGAACCCTTGGAACCTCAATACAGTGGAACTCACAAATTACTGGCTAGGCTTACTGTGTGCAAGAACAGAAAAGAATAACTTTTAGTTCTAAGAACATTATGGAAGATATAGCACAAAGAAAAGTAATGAAGATTCACCATCTAAAAAAGTTGCAAAAAGAATTTGTTGCAAACAGATATTCAACAAATACGATAAGAATATTGCATAGGCTGCAGACAAGACTTTGAATAGGCCATGCTAAAAATTTTATATGCCTGAGAAGTTCTAGAATATTCTATAATGTATTCATTTGTTTTGTTTACACAGAGAAATTCAAACATTCACAGTTAAACACTAGTCTTTTTGCAGCTCCAGAGGTAGTGCCTGGATATCTGGAAATGGATTTAATTTCATGGACTTGAGGAAATGAACATCTATTTAGACTATGAATTTGGCCATCTACTCTTTAGAACTATACCCTCCTGGCTTGTTAAAGCAGCCTTTGGAAGAGGTTCATCTGAATGGGTACCAGTGATGGTTAATTGTGTGAGTAAAGAGATGTTTCTTTTTAATCTATTGAAGACTTTGGTGCACCGACTCTCAACAAGTCCCTGATGGATCCCAACATTCTGGAAAGTCCAATATCTGACCTCCCCTTTTTGGGAGAGTTGAGTACATGATTAGTTTGTAGCTTCTGATGATATTGGAAGAAGCAGATTATCTGGATCCTGCTCAGTTGGCATTCAAGTCTGCGTAGGTGGCAAAAATGGCATTAATCATGCTTTTTGATAACTTCTGGTGGGATGGGATGGGAGTTGTGCATCCATATTTGACAACTTGGCCTCTTGGTGATATTTGATACCATTAACAATATTGGTACCAATATTGATATTGATTAGCAATAGTGTCAGTTACGTATGTTTCTGGACCAGCATGTTACAACCCTGTTCTGCAAAGTGTATTGGTTGCCAGTTTGCTTTTGGGTCCAATTCAAGGTGCTGGTTTTGACCTTCAAAAATAAAGCATTTATCTGCTTTACAGATAAAGCATTTATTTTTCATCTGTAAAGAATAAATGAGGGCAATTATGTAGAACCAGTCAATTCTAGACCAGAGGAGTTAGTTTTAGCACAAGAAATATAAAATAAACTGAACTCCAGTATTGTAAAGATGGAACTCTCAGCTTTAAGCTGACTTATTGTGGTAGTGTTAAAAGTTACTGTGAATTGAAGATTTTTATTTCAAAAAAGTATGGATTATTTTATTATTTCCAAGCTGCGGATGGGTAGAAGTAGGACTAGCATTAAGTTGAAACTTGAGTATTCTGCCTTTGACAGTATTTAAATACAATCTTCAGCCCCTTTGCTTACTTTATTCCCACTGCAAAAGGAAATCAATTCAGCTTAAATGCAGAGTTAATGTCTATGTCTCATTGATTTCAACAAAAAATTAAACATTTCTGGTTTTTCCATACATTCCTAATCTTCTCTCATTTATTTTGCAATACCTCTCTAAGGTACACTATTAATCATCTTATTTATAGAAGTGATCTAAGAATAAAAGAATAAGTCATTAAGTGAATTCATGGTTGAGTACAGATTTTGTTTCAGATAGACAGAGTAAATTGCACATTTCTCTTATGAACTAACAGTGGACATATTTGGATATAGGCAAGTTAAGTTTCCCTGGCAGTAGTCACTGGCATATAAGTACATTTGTACATATCTATATACGCATGCACGTGCACACACACAAACTGTTATTGCAAAATTACAAAAGTTGTTTCCCATTCTTTCTTTTCTATATTTTTTCCATTCCCCCAGTTTGACCTAAAACTCTGGATGTTTTGGTGATTTCCCATCTAAGTATTAATCATGTCTTGAATATGTCATCAAAGGAGATGATAAATGCTCAGCCTCCTTCTACCATTTTTAGATATGTGTCTGTTTTTATTACAGTCAAAAATAATTACTACTGAGTCTTTTTCCACCCATCTTCTCTGAAATGAACATATGTTGAATGTCAGCAGCTTGTTCAAAAATTAAGTAACTATTTTATCTTGGTTCACTGCAATGATTTCATTTGTATGTTTACTTTCCTTCTTTCCAATGAATGCATTTTTATATCTAGAAATTTGTCTTTATTTATTTTATAAGTAATTCTTTCATTAAAACTTTTATAGGTTAAAGTAAAACTCTAAATTCCCATTCCATAGAAATCAGTCTATAAACAACAGAAACATCACAAAAAACTTCAAGATCACAAAAAAAGAAATAAAAATCCATCAATTCAAAACACAGCAAGAAAAGAATTTGAAACAGGGTGAATAAAAATGGATAGGGTTTTTTTTTTGGGGGGGGGGTTAAAAAATTGAGTTTATTTAAATTTTATTTTTTATTTAAATCAGATTTTTAAATATTTTTATCAAATTTATTTTAATAAAATGCTTTTGGAGTAAAAATCTATCTCAAAATAGCTTTCTATTTAAGATACATTAATAATTTAGTTTATTCAGCATGAAATGGAGCTTAACTATGTAGCATGAGGCTGTATATACTGCAATATTTATATTTTTGGTAAAGTCATTCAATGAATCCAAGCTCTGCAAGCTGAAATAACATGTACTCTAAATAGTAAACCTTCATTTTGTTTGCAAATAAAAATATTAAAGTCTCTTACTACCAGCAAGAATAAGTTCTTAAAGAGCACCTGTCATTTCAGATCCATCACTGTGGTACCTTCTGGCAGGCATCCACTCCCCTGCTACCTGCCACATCCTTCATCTTGTGTCTCTGCCACATCACCAGCAGTCCATTAAAGTGAATGGGACTGTCGGTGAGTCAACAGTGGGTCAGAGGAGCTGCTATGGGACAGAGATGACAGTTATGATTTAAATCGAGTTGATTTAAATCAAGCCTTCTTGCTTATCATTTAAATCATGATTTAAATCATGATTCAAATCAACTTGCTTTAAATCAAATCAACCCTGATTTGAATGTGACGTACACCATTTCATCATTTAGTGACCACAATTCAATCCTTAAATCCGAAGGAAAATGATCATTAAACTAACACGAGTGAGAGGGTAAAAGAGAAATACAAAGAAATTGTGAAGATCCCTGGTTGCTGCTATCTCATTCAGATAAAGTTCTCTTAGACAGTTTTCCCAGTATTATTTCAGCATGCTTTGCCAGTAATGTATTATTTGACCATAAGCACAGACTCTGGTTGGAAAATGATTTTTATTTTATTTTTATCTTTTAACCATTGGATTTGCAAGTAGTCACTAAACAATGAGCGGCTTTCTATGAAATAGGATGGATTTTCTGTCTACTTCTGTATTCAGAACTTTTATATATCATCTAATTCTCTGCAATAAACCTTCATACTGTGTCTGCTTAGGAATCTGAAGCTCAGAGGGAAAGACAGTGTTATATCTATGCTCAATTTGATTTCTGACTCCCTTTGCTGCAGTAAAATAAGATAACATCAACTCAATTTTTTATTTTTACGTAATAGTATAATCTAGCCATTTCTATAACTACCCAAACTCAAAGCACAAAGTCCAGAAGCAGTTTCCAAATAGAAACAAAAGTAATTGTGTTTTTTTCTTTCATCAAATCAGTTGGTAATCTCTGCTAAATTCACCAGCTTTTGCAACCATTTTATCTATTGTAGGAATCAGTGTCTTTCTATTTTTGTGCGTAAGTACTTTGCTGCCGTCAATATATATAACATCAAAGTTTCAATATTTTTCCAAGACTTTTTCCATTAACTTTTTTTCCCAAAAATTACTGGTTTTATATTGAGAATCTTCTGAATTAGGATGTGAATCCTACTCTAATATTTCTTTGCTTTGTCACATAAATGATACAATTCTGCATTTTTTGCATTTCCAGCATTCATTTGAAATACCTTTATACATTTTCGACAATTTATCTGGTGTTAAATATCAATGACACTTCATCTTATAGAAGTTTTCTATAATCTTTCTTTCAGTTGTAAGTATGTAAACTAATAACAGACATATCCTTCTAATTCTAAATCCACCTTAGACTTGAGGATAGGAGCACCAAAATTAAAACATATTATTTGACTATAAGTCTACCAGTCTGGCTTCACCACCATTTCTTTTCTGAAAAAAAGCTTCCTGGAGAGAACACCCAAAGAGGCAAAGACTAAACAAACTCCAGTTGCTTTTTGAAAAAGTACCTTTGAGACAACCATGACCTGGATGTCTTACAATCTCCATAGATGTTCCAATCAATTATTTCTTTCTTTTCTATTAAACTGACTAAAGATATAAAAATGCAATAATATTGTGCACAAAGACAAGGTGATTATTCTTATAGCTTAACAAGCATTCAAGAGATATTTCTGATCAAAATGAACTTATATTAACTATAAAGTTAACATCTTGAAAATGTACTGAAAAGAAAAATATGTGCATAATGAAATACACATTCAGTCAGTATCTCCTTAAAACTGATGAGGAAAGAATCCCTCAAGACAAGGTTGATTCGTATTAACTACACAGAAATAGACATGTGGTGGGATTTGGCATGAGAAGAAATGGAATCAATTGAAAAGTTAAATTAATTCCTTCAGCTTGCTGGGAAAGGTAAAAGGAAAAAAGGAAGACCACACAAACAACATTAATACAATCAGTTTCAGTGGTAATTGATGCACTGTTGGAAGACCTGAAAGAGCAGGGAAAGAACATTGTCATGGAGAAAACTTTATCTCTGCAGTCACTAAGAGACAACAGCTTGATGGCCATAATCAAAATTTCAAAGGATAAGCAGAGACAAAAATGTGAATTATTGGAGGACTACTCAAAGCTCACTCATCTATTGTTTTATTCAATTAATTCACCTCTGAATAACATGTTCATATTATTCTATGGACATTGTATTTTATTTTTATTTGTCAATTGCTTACAAGATAATAGGTATAAGGAAAAACATATTTATGAACACATGGATACATATAAGAAAAATATAAAAAATACAAAAGAAACAATAGGACAGGGATGGTAGGCATGTTGGTGCGCTTATGTATGCCCCCTACAGACCTCTTAGGAAAGGGGGGAGGTCAATAGTAGACAGTCTAAGGTTAAAGTTTTTTGGGGTTTGGGGGAAAAAACCACAGTCAGGTAGAATATTCCAGACATTGACTCTGTTGCTGAAGTTGTATTTTCTGCAATCAAGTTTGATGCTTGAGTTTGTATTTATTGTTTACTCTAGTGTTGTTATGGTTGAAGCTGAAGTATTCATTGAAAGGTAGGACATTGCAATGTATGATTTTATATTTTATATACTTAGATCGGACCGAAGATGGTGTAGTTCTAGGTTTTCTAGGTCTAGAATTTCGAGTCTGGTGCCATAAGATATTCTGCAACAAGTAGAGGAATGGTGAATTCTTCTTGTGAAATATTTCTGGACTTTCTCAACTGTGTTAATATATCAGATACGTAATGTGAGTTCCAGACTGATGAACTGTATTCGAGTATTGGTCTAGCAAATGTTTTGTATGCTCTAGTTATTAGTGTAATGTTACCAGAGAAAAAGCTAGGTAAGATTAGGTAAACAACTCTTAATGCCTTTTTGGCTATGTAATTACAGTGGGGTCTAGCACTTAGGTCATTTGAGATGAGTACTCCAAGATCCTTGACAGAATTTAGATCATCAACAAGGTCTTCACTATTCAACTTGTATTTTATTTTCTGATTACTTTTTGCCAATATGTAAGACAGGGCATTTATTTGTTGAGATTTGAAGTTGCCATTTGTTTGACCATTTTGATACATAGTCAAGATATTTTTGAAGTGTAGCAATATTGTCTGTGGTATTGAACAGCTTTAAATCATCAGCAAAGAGAATGCAGTTGCTCTTAATGTGATCACAGAGGTCATTTATGTAGAGTATGAAGAAAGTTGATCCTAGAACACTGCCTTTGGGGACACCACTATTGACAGGTACAGAATTTGATAGCACACTCCCAGTTTTGACCATTTGTTGTCTGTTTGACAGGAATGCTTCTATCCAGTTATGCAGATGGCCAGAGACACCGTGAGATTTTAGTTTTAAGAATAGTTTGTCGTGTACCAATGAATCAAAGGCTTTACAGAAGTCTATGTAGATTGCGTCTATTGCTTTGCTCTAAACAAATTGTGTAGTCCATGTGTTTTTGCAGTGTAAGAGTTGCAGATCAGATGATAGTTTTTCCTAAAACCAAATTGTTTATTAGATAGTAGGTTGTTCTGTTTCTGAGTAGAGAATGATGGATTGGTTAATAATTGATTCCATGACTTTACAGGTGATGCAGCATAAAGAGATTGGTCTGTAATTTTCAAACTAGGCTGGGTTCTCCTTTTTGAAAATGGGGATGACGTGGCTGTGACCTATAGGTTAGCGCAAGGAGCTGGTCCTGAAAGATTTTTCCAAAGATTATGCTTAGAGGTTCTACGGCATGGCAGTGGAGTAGGCTTTTTTAAGGGAGAGCACATATTTCTGGTCCAATAGATAAAGATGGTTTTAGATTGCGTAGTGCTTTTTCAACATTGTCTTCTGTAAAATCGATATGAATTAGATCATTGTAGTTTTCTGTGGTTCGGCTTTCAACCTATTCTTGCTAATGGCTCTACAACAGCAGCTAAATCTTGTAGATAATCCCCGTTACCAATGTCTGGATAATAAGGCATATTGTTGTCTTTGAAAACACCAGTTTGATTGCTGGGATCATGTTAGGAACAAGGCAGCAAGTAAAGCATACCTATCTCTGCTGCAAAGCACAAAAACATCCCTTCCATGTACTTCTGTTTAGAAAGCAGAGGAAGTTACAGCAGATTCCATCACAATGCATACTTTCCAGGGCTGGTCTTCAAGGAGGCCTAACGCCCTTTCTGGGTTGGACGAAGCCCAAACAAATTAATTCCCATTACGCAGGATCTTGATTTTGCGATACCATTCTTTTAAGCAAAACACTCATCCTGAAAAGAGTTCAGGAAAAAGAAATACATTCCCCTTGAGAGAGGAACACTCTCAAAGAGATACACAGGAACAATGAACTGAGGGAGAGTTCAAGGAGAAGGTTTAGGTTCTAGGAATTTATTGGGAGTTGAGGGTCATGTGTTGTGCAATAGGTGGAAGGTGGGTGAGTCCCCAATTCATTTTTGGCATCCATGAATGTTGAGGTAAGGGAATGGGATGTACCTAGAATGCCAACCGGTTTACATAACAAACTAAGCTACATGCACAGAGCGAGTTGAAAGAAACTGTTGTAAATTTAACCAGTACACAACTAATCTGGAGAACAAAAATGGTGTTGCTTGGAGACCAGTCCATCTGCAGTCTTACAAAGTGTCTTCAGTGTTCACTTGAAGGTTATTTTTCCTCTCCCTTTATTGCCTCACTTACAATGAAGACTGTCATGTCTTCAGAGCAAGCCCAACCAAATTTGGTGGGTTTTTTTCAGGTTCTTTCAAAAAGAGCCATATATACAAATGACACGGTGTGAATCAATGAATGCTTAACGTTAACAAGAAAAGCACTTGCATTTGTGGACAGAGTGAAATTGTCAGACATTTGCGAGAAAGGATTCCCTGCAACGGGGGAGGAGGGGGGGGGAAGCATGAACTACTGTGGAGATCCACCTATCCTCCTCTTCCTCACATGGTGGTGGTGATGATGGCAATTCTATTGCTTCAAGACCTACAAGATTAATGGCCTGCAATCCTGAGCTTCTCTCCACTTTCTCAGGTCATGAAGGGAAATGGCACAAGACCAACAGAAGTTCTGCCAAGGACGGCAGGACTTGGCCTGCACTATGGAATCTTCCAAGGCAACATTTTCTGACCTCCTCTTCCCCCTCCCTGGACTAGCATGCACAACACTCAGATCGGATGGTGGTATTGTTTCTGGGCTTGAAACAAATCCAATATTTGGCCTTCCTTTCCCAACAGCTCAGGAAACATTCTGTTCTCACACTTTAATGGCTTTTCTCTAATGAGCACATAAAAACAACAAGAAGACTACAAACTTAAAACAATTTGAGGAGAGGGGACTGTGCAGACAGAATTATTAAAAAATGTAGGCCTCTATTCTCTGATTCCGATTTTAAAAACTGTGAGGGTTTTATTGTTGTTTTAATTTTTTTTTAAAAAAAGCTCACCTTCTAAAAGGGCAAGTGCTGTAGTCTGGTTCTGCAGGATAGTGATTTGCTTTTAATTAGATCCTTGTGGCACAGCTCACAGAATACAGGAGATGCACAGATCTGCTCTGGGAGGCATATGTAAAGAAAGTGACAAGGGGCATGGAGCACATCTCTGTTCCTGAAGAATGCTTCTGCTAAAATCTAGCTTCAACTGGGGCCACTGCCCTTTTAAATTCATCTTTGCTTTGTCTTTCAACGGCAGCTAGTGATTTGTTTCCTCTATGCTAGAAAAGCTTTCCCAGCTGATCTCTGGAGTTGCAGCTAGTTTAAAACAGCCATGTTTTATTTTGTTTCATTTCACAATCCATTGGCAGCTGCTGTCTCTACCCCATGTCTTCTTGTTTCAGCCTGACTGTTTTGGAATGAAGCCAATCTGTGAAGGACCACAAAACAGAAAACAACAAGGGAAAGCCAAGGAGGGATTCCAACACACTACTGGGATCCTTAGGCAAAGGGCCTCCCGATCTTGAGAGAACCCAAAACTACAACTAAGCTCTTTTTCTGATCTATCAGTCCAATCCTAAGAATATAAGTAAAGTTCTAAATGTCTCACCAAAGGGAATATTCTGTCCCCACTGTTATTGACCAGAACCCCAAGAGAAGTCTACAATCAGAACGTGAAAGGAAATTTGTGGTTTCTCTCTTCATGTTGCTGTACATTGAAAAAAAGACTCAACCAGAGCTGCATTTACTGTTTCTGTTCTGGAATAACGAGGCACGTAGTTGTTGCCTATAAGATACATCACATCTAGCAAGAGTTCTCAATCAGCAGGTCATTAATGCCCCTGTGGGTCATGATTAGCGATGGCTCACCCAAATTACTCAGGATGCACAAAAAAGTTTGTCTCTTTGTGTCAATCTGCTGACAAATTGCTGTTATGGATCCCAGTAGCATTTCCAGGTTCCAAATCATGAATACAATACAGAGAGCTCAGCGGGAATAATCCATGAAGGATTATTCTAGGATTGCCAGTTTAATAGTTCAAATGCAGAAGGACATCATGACTCAAATTAAATGAACTCCCTACTGGATGACATACAGTAGTAAGGTTCTTAAACTAAGTGTATCTCATTAATTAGAAACCTGTGGCCACTCTGTTACAGATTTCTTGAAAAATCTGTGTGCTCAAGGCGATAAAGATTTTAATATAACCAAAATACAAATAAATATGAGGTCAGCTGGCTAGTATCCTTGATTAACCTTCATATGTTACACAGGAAAAATATGGAAGTTTCATTTCCCTTCAATAAACATGCCAAACTGAATAGCCAAATGCCAAATTTCCAGTGTTTCATAATTAAATAAGCTTTCATGTCAGGTCAGGTGGAATCATAATTTTTATAATCAAAGATCCAACCTATAACATATTTTGAGGGCTATAAAGTATGACCCTTACTTTAGCATGCTGGAATTTGAGTCAATATACCTATATCAAGAGTCAATGAAAAACTGAAGTTTCTTTAAGATTGGCTTTTAAATTGGTTCAAACTCTCAATAGGCTAATTGTACAACTGTGAGTAAGTTGGGACATATTCAGAACAGGATATTTATGCAACTGAAAATTGTTGGGAGAATATGAATCTAATAAAAGGTGGTGGTGGTGATGATGATGATGATGATTTGGAAAACACCTCTGATAAAGAGAGGAAGTATATATTTTTTAGACTGGGGAAAAAACACTTGGGTTGTGGTTAGTGCCTTTTAGAGAGGACATTCTGTAATGTCCAAAATTTACAGAAAAATGTATTCATTAGACATGCGGACAAAATCTTGTTAAATATGATTTCACAACAGAATCAGTAACCTAAAGTATTGATAGCAATCTCTTCTTGAAAATATAAGCATACAAACAAACTTGTGTAGAAATATTGCAGGTCTAAATTTCTTGTGCCATGCATAAACTTTTTTTAGGTGGTTTACAAGGCCTCTCCTACTCTTTGATAAAAGCTATCAGCTAATCCCATGGCTATCAGCCTTTAAGAGGACGAAATGCAAGGTATTAGTGTTCTAAAAGCCTTCGCAGCTATATAAAAGAGGGAGTTTCTTATCATTTCCAGATATGAGAACTATTGTGTGCCAAAATCCATTCTAGAGGTTCTACTTTAAGCAACAGAAATTGGAGACCCTCCCCTTATGTGTTTTTCTGATAGACAGACAAGCAGATTTCGAAAGTGGAGCCCTTGGTGGTGAGCCCTCTGAACTCATTTGTTTGCAGACATTTTATTACCCAATAATATAATCAGTGTAACTAGATAACATCACTATCAGATAACTTCAGATTCCAAAAGCATACTCCCCCTAAGTTCCTGGCTAACTAATTTTACATCTTCCCCTGGTGCTATTGCTTCTGTTGTTCACAGATATAGGAATGTCTGTACGAAAGACTAAAAAAGTCAACATGGTAGCTGCAACCATGTGACCAAAGACCTCCCTTTATTTTACATGTCAGCTATGATCATTGATGCTATCTTGAACTTTTTGATACACCTCTCAAGAGATAGCTCAATGACTCTAGCACTGGTGGCAAATATCCTTTCTGAGTTGCAACAGCATACCAGAATCTTGTGTATAGATATTATGGCTCAGCAATATTATCTCTGATTCATCTCCCAACAATCCTAGGTCTGGAATTTACTTTTTGCCACACTAAGGGCTCATGCACATATCCCCTAGGTATATCTGGAAGACACCTTGCTAGCTTTTCTTCAGGGTATCTCATGATTTCATCTCCTTTGCAGATTGTAGTGGAGGCCACTTAATTTTATATTCAGCTGATCTTAACAGTGGTATTATCCAACGTTTCCCAGCACAAACCTTCTGCTTTACTGGCAACTGTTATGGTAATATGTTCAAGGTCTGGCTCCTTGTGCAAATTATATTTTTTTCTCACTTGTTATGATTACATCCAAAGGTTCGCTACACACGAGAAAAGGAGTAGTGCAAGAGGCACCTACTTGTTTCCTTTTGCAGAATGAGTGATACTGCTGCTTTTGATTGCCATCCTAAATACGATGGGAGTGTCAAACAGGACCAATTACTGGGCCGGAGATGCTGGAGGGGGGGTAAGAGAAAAAGGGAGTCTACCCACATGATCAGTCAGCAGCCCAGTCAGCTTTTTTTAGAGAGACAGAAACAAAGAACAAGCAAGTGAGATCAAGAAAGAGACAGATTGAGGAAAGATCAAGCAAGGAAGTGACAGAGTAAGACAGAGCAAAGGAGAAATGCAAGTGAGCAAAAGCAAGGTATGAGACACAGAAAGAGAAAAAACGACAAATATTCCCCACCAATTATCTGCAGGTGGGGAGGGGCTGTTCACCCAATCCATAGAGGTGTGTGTGTGAATCCTAGTAAAGCAGAAGGAAGTGAACAACCATCCCACCTTCCTTGCCAATCAATTTCTGATAAATGGCTAAAGTTATGACTCCAACTGCCTCGTTCATCACTCACCTTCTCTACTTGCCCACTCCATATAAAACAGAGCAACTAATGCATGTTTCTCTCACTGACAGAAAATCTGCCATTTTCTTTTTATCCCACATAAAATCTCCCTGGGCACAGCAAATGATGGTGGCATATTTTTGGGCCACCTTAAAGTGACTATCTTTACACAATACTGAGTAAACTTTTTAGTTGATGTAGACCTATGATGGAAGCATCTCTTTTTTTTCTGCTATTGTTCTATACGTTCCCTCTTTATTGTTCCCTGGACTGATTTCCTATCTTGCCTTGTGTAGTTGTTGTTTTTTTGCAAAGTAAAAATGTTTAAATAAATATAAATAACCCTAAGCTCTTCTGCATTTTCAGTAAACAGAAGAATAAAAATAATAAAACCATAAAGCCTACAATATATTGCAATGTACATTTATTATAGGCCTTCTCCCAACTGGTTATACATTAATTAAGTAAGAAAAATGGATTAAGAGACATCTAAAAAGATATGATGACTCTGAGATGAGCCAGCCACTCCCAAGCTTGAACTCATGCCTGATAGAATCAGAAACTTGCATGATTTCCATTCAAGATGTTCTTCCTTTAAACAGATCAACATCACATTTTTTTTGCAGAAAGCTTAGGAAGATTTTAAATGTTCTGTCCATGACTAATAGTATATCATATTTTTGGCATGTTTATTCTTCAATCTAATTAGGGCAGGAATGAATAGAATAGGCTTTACTGCTTGATGAGAAATGCAAACATCCCATTGTTCCACATTCCATGAGTTAAAACCAAGGGATTTACCATTCAGTCTATAATTTATCCATTTTAATTTTTTACATGATTTGTCATAAACTTAATACAGCATTATGCATTGTTTTAGAAAAAAAAACCTACAAAGTTTATAACTACTTTAAGATACATCTTTTCTAACATACTCTCCATGCATTTTTCCTAATGCAAGCATTTAAAAACAATGTCCTAATATATACTTTTTAAACAGATTTTTTTAACCAGCAACTGCTTCACAAAAATTGGAAGTTCAAAGAATCACTGTATCCCAATCTGTTCAGCAGCCCAGGAAGTTCAATTTAAGTCAGTCTATTTTTAAACCTGGGTAAATAAAACCCTCCATGATCCTTTAACAGAACTCAAATAATATTTCTTTTGTACTGATGATGGAATTGATTTATTATTTCAGGTCTTTCTAGGAAGCAGAAGCTTTCTGGAATGCAAGTTTTCTGCAGTAGGTTTACTCAAAAGGAAATTGCTTCAGTTTGCACGTAGATGTTTTCAACAAGAAATATTATGTATATCAATGTCACGTTGAATTGGCTTGCATTTTTCCATCCTTGAATCCATCTCAGCTTGTTTCCACATCAGAAAAAAAATCCATGTGAAAACTTGTGTGGATGTGTTGAAAAGCTTCCCATAATGTGCGCTCTAAAGTGTATCTTTTCTTTAATGTACATATTTTGAAAGCAATTTTCCTTCCTTTCTGCACTTTCCTTAATATACACCTGTGTGCATTTTATATAAAGTAGGGTAGAGACTGAGAGAACTAGCTATGTATCACTTTTTGATAAGCTGTATTTGGGAAGGACAGGTATGAACTGCATTTTTCAAGTAACTGAACAGCATCTCAGAAGATCAAGACTGGTTCTGTCCTTCCAACTGAAGAACCTAGAACAGTAGGTTTTACTTACTGGAAAACAGATTTCCAATTCAACTTCAGAAACTAAGATGGCTTAATCTCTTTCTCTGAACGAGCAGAATAAAAGGCTGGACAGCACCGTATAAAGGAATTTTAGTTGGGAAGAAGGTTGGACTCAACAGCTTAAGTAGTACCTTCCAACTGGATGATTCATAAAAAAAATCATTCTCAGTATAATTTCTTAATATCCTTTAAGACTCAAATTAATTCTCTAGTCCAAATAAGAGTTCTCTGGGCAAGGCCCAAAGGAGTGAACTTTCACAAATGAATCTTCACCCAGGTGTCATCATGATATCTTCCAAGCTAAACTTTGTTCAAAATGTCTGTCATGATTGCAAATAAGAAGAAGCAGAACTTAATAGTTTAAGCATAATTTTATAGTTACTAAGGGAACTAACAAAGATTATTTTCCTGTTGCATATATATACTTGAAAAAATATTCAGAATGAAGAACACTTTTTCATTAAGTTTCCATTTTAAAAAGTCCCCTGGAGGAATTGCCAGGACAACTCAGAACACCAAACAAAACAACAAACAAAACAACAAACAAAGCTAGACCTACATTCCTTTGTAGAAATCTGCAAAAACAAGCAGAACAGCTTTGACATGAAGAATGTCATCAACTTACTGCCTCATACAAAGAAGCATTTGATTTTATAAAGATAGATATTACTGTCTTCAAATGTTTTGGAGATTAGTCAGTGAAACTGACTAAGGTTTTTTTCAACTGCTTAAAAGGCACTCTTCAAGAAATACTTTTAATAATATGCTTCTAAAAATAAGCAGGCAAATGCCAGATTTATCACCATTAGCAGTAATAGTAATAAAAGATGCAATCGTTTTGTAAAAACTGTAGAAAAATACTATCAGTCAAGATTCCCAATATATTCACACCATGCAAAAATCAATCATTCTGAATCTGTTTATCAGCTAGTTCTCTGACTAGATATAATTTAACTACATGCACATTTCTAAAAGAAAGAAACAAAAGTTCAGTATCTATAATTGCCAAAAGACAAAGGGGCGAGAAAGTAAATTCCTGCTCTGGAAATCATTTTTAAAGGGCTTTCTACCCTATAAAGTTGCTCAAAATAATTTAAATGCACACATTTATTAACCTAAGAGATCAGAGGGAATCTTCAAGTTATCAGAAGGTTATCTTCAAGAACTAGTATAAGTTGTGCATAGGAAAACATAGACATAAATGCATGATTTTCCATGCACAAGACGTACAATATACAGTTATCAGAGGAAATACATGCTAAGTTTATTTATTTATTTATTTATTACATTATTATCTGCCCTTCAACAGGTTCCCAGCAAGATAACTTGAACAAAGCTAACTACAGGTAGTCCTTCACTTACAATCAGTTACTTAGCGACTGTTCAAAGTTACAGCAGACCTCCCCCCAATATATTTATGTACCAGATTCAAAGTTCTGATGGCCAGTTCTGATGACATTTTGGGCACTTAGCAACTGTCCTGCATTTACAGAAAAACAATGTTTTTTGCCACAAAAACCTTTACTTGATCTTTACTTGCAACCAACATAACATTTAACCATTCCAGGCTCAACTTGAGTTGTAAACTGAGGATTATCTCTATTGCCTACAGGATAATTCCCTCACCAAGTAAGCTCATTAGAAAATAGTTGTACCAAATGCAGCATATCTACCCGCTGTCAGTTGTCAATTGATCACCATATGACAGCACAGCGCAGGAATTTTCTATGTAAGGTAGCATATAGTGGTGATTTGGACTTCTGATTTAGTGATTCAGTAACTCTGGGTAAAATTTATAGTTCTGTTTCCTTCAAAGAAAAGTAAGCTTTCCATAGGAATCCCAGAGATGCTGCAGTATATTCCTTTCAGTATCTGCTTCCATTGATAACTTGACAGTTATTGTTTGTTTATAAGAACTCAAGTAACTCAGTTAATTCCAACAGCCTTTCCAAAGGATCTATTCCTTTCCAATTTGCCAACAGATTTATTCCAAAATAGAACATGTAGATATTTGGAATAGGGATAATTCAAGGTGCAGTCCACTTTTGTTCAACTGATCAGGTAAAGACAGCACACATTTGAGTGTACTGGGGATTTATTGGACCGGATGAAATAAATAACGTAGCAGATACAAGTCTACTGTATTTAGCGAGTGCCCTCTTGTGAGCCCTTCAATAGGCTAAACTGTGTGAACTACAAAATCCAGATAACCACTAAAATTGTGCCATCGGATTAAGAACATACAGTATCTCTTTACTGCAAGTCATCTGGGCTGTTTCAATACAGATCAACTTTAAACACAAATCCCACTGACTCCTTGAATTCTTCAGGATTCTCAAACTTCGCTGAATCCCTACCACATTTAAACATAGAAAAGCCTGTATCTAACAAAGGCAATACTCCTGATGAAGTATTGTGGAGACTTCTAATAGGATGCTTGGATTAGCCAGGTGCAAAAGCAGGCCTCAATCCTTTTATGTTTGGGATCGTTTGCTAAAGCCCCTGTCCCACTGCACCAACGGATGCAAAGAGGATGTAAAACGTTAAAAAACGTTGGAAAACGCCGCATCCGTTGTGTGTACTCATTGCATACGTGTTTTCATACGCTCTATCCTTTGCGCATCCGTCCACTGAGATTTCATCCCGCTCAAGAAAGTTCTTGAGCTGCACAAAACTTTAGTGAACGATGAACTTTCCGCTGTGTTATGATGTAATCCATGACATACGAGCAACAAACGTTCTATGTTCGTTTATCATCCGTTAAACGTCCGCTGTATCTTCTCTGCATCCTCTGGGCATCCCCTCAACTCACATCCCTGCAGCTGAAATGGAAGAGGGAGGAACAAAAAGGTACACGGAACGTCTTACACAGCGTTAGTAGCACGGAAATAGAAAGGATGAGCAGTGAACGGTTCGCATCCGATATACCATCTCTAGGCTTCCTACGAGCACTCCGTTTAGATATTCGCCCACTACATACTACCCACGTCCGTTCTTTTCCTTTCTATTCGTTCTGTTATTGCAAATTTTTTGCCACTTTTTGGAGCGGATGACAAACAGATGGAGCACTCCTGAAATTTTGCTCGTCCCGCTGTGTCCTTTTATGCATACGTTTTGCATACCATCGGCCAGTGGGACCTAGCCTTTACTACTGCTTTTAGTCAAGTGGGGGTGCACTTGTCCACTTGAAACGCCGGCCTCGATATTTCCCAAAGATTTTTTTTTCCGTTTGGCTTGTATTCTTCAGTTACTTTCAAATGTAATCAACCTGAGCACAGGAAGATGATTGATGATCCTCCCGCCCCCCCCCCCACTCCTTCGGCAAAGGGGCAGTTTTGATAGCATTAGGAATAGTAGGACCGGAGTTCATGTTCCCATTCCTTTCCGTCACCTCACATAAATAATATGTTCTCGAGTTGGACTTTCCCTAGGCCATTTCCTTGCTTTCTGCCAGAGAAAGGGCAAACGAAAACAATCCTTTCTATAAAGTCATTTAAAAAAAAAAAAAACTANAACTACACATACACAAACAAACCACGAAGGGAGCAACTGGGAGGGGATCCCTTGCGCTGTCTCCGCAGCAGAGCAGCCCGCCCGAAAGCTTACAACGGCTGGCCGTAACCAATGGCGGGGTGAGGCGTCGAGCCAGGCCTGTGGTGTTGTTTTGTTTTGTTTTTTTTTTCCTTTTTTTTGCCCCCGCCTTTGCCAGTGAACTCATGAGTGAAATATGACATTCCACCCGTCAAGAAAAGAGGGCGAGGAGGAAAGAGCGAGGGAGGGACGGAGGGGGAAAATTTAAACCTGCAGGCGACGAACTCCGGGCTTGAACCCTTCCTGGTTTCAGAATCTGGGGATCAGAAAGGCGGGCCTGCGCCGAGCTTTTCTTAAGTTTTCGGCTCCTGCAAAGAAGCCATTGAGGAGCTCGGCGCTGGGGCAGATTGCATCCCTGCCCTCGAGAAGACACCCGAAGGCGGGAGCTGATCTCAGCGGCCCAGTGTATCTTGCCTCGCCGCGATGGGGGAGGACGGTGTGCAAGCGGAGAAGAGCAGCGCGTATGTTTCTCCCAACTCCGACGGGCCTCTGGATGCCAGCAATCCCAGCCCGGTGCCCTCGGGCAGCCGCAGCCCCAGCTTGCTGCCGCCGGCGCCGGGCGAGGCGATTCGGGACAGCTCGCAAGTGAACGCCATCACGGTGCTGACTCTCCTCGACAAGCTGGTGAACATGCTGGATTCGGTGCAGGAGAAGCAGCAGAAGATGGAGCAGCGGCAGATCGATCTGGAGGGCTCGGTCAAGGGCATCCAGAGCGACCTGAGCAAACTGTGCAAGAACCACACGTCCACCAGCAACACGGTGGCCAAGCTGTTGGAGAAGTCGCGCAAGGTCAGCGCCAACACGCGCGAGGTGCGCGATCGCATGGACCGCCAGTGCGCCCAGGTGAAGCGCTTGGAGCACAACCACGCGCAGCTCTTGCGCCGCAACCACTTCAAGGTGCTCATCTTTCAGGTCAGTATGCGCAAGAAGCCAAGGGGAGGCTGAAGGTTTGGGGGGAGTGGTGGGTTTTGGGACGAGCCCGAAGAAATTCCCCTTCCCGTTGAGCTTTTGCAAAAGTGGACTTGTTGGGAAATAAGCGTGGCGCACGGTGGGGGCAGTCGGATACCCTCTTCTTCCTTGAAGGAAAAGTGGACTATAAACTTAAGTGCCTGTCGTCCTCGACTTACCAGCGTAATTGAGCCCAAAATTTACAGTGAAACATTGATTAAGGGAATTTTGCCCCAAGTTGTGATCTTTCTTACCACGGTGAAGTGAATGACTACAGTTTTTAAGTTAGTAACATGGTTGTTAAATGAATCTGGCTTTCCCGTTGACTTTGCTTTGCAAAAGGTGATTTATATGACTGTGGGACACTACAACCGTCATAAATATGAGTCGCCAAGTGTCTGAATTCTTATCAGGTGATTGTGGGGGTGCTGCAGTGTGAAAAATGGTCATAAGCCACTTTATCAGTGATATTTGTAACTTTGAACGTCAGGAAACAAACGTGAAGTCGAGAATTACCTGTGTTGCAATCCGCATAACTCTCACACTTTCCCCTCTTCACATATTAATAATTTTCATTTTTAGTATGTTTTGAGTATTATTTTCCTCTTGCCCACAACTTTACACACGGAGCATATGCAAAATATCTAATAAATTGGTGCAATTTTAAGCCTTGCTGAAATTTATTATCCCTAAACTGGAAAAAAAATTGAATCAACATAAATCTGGGCTTCTAAATTCCATCAAGGAAAGAGCTACATTTATAGGCTCTGGAAAAAATTATTAGTTACTGCTGGGGCTACAGCCCCACCCAGCCTAGCTGTTGGCAAATACTTCCGGCTGGATTCTCCCTCTGAAATGATTCCTTTTTCCACATCCAGCAACATTGACCACAGACAACAACAACTGCCTGGTGTATTGAAGCCAAAGTATGTCTGTCTGGACTCAGTGGCATTTAGTCCCAAATTACTTTGCTGGAGATTGATATTTGACTAGCATCCCCTCAATTGCATAAGTAAATGAATCACTGCCCCTGCATTTGTTTTCTTGTAAAAGTAAAATAAAAATCACTTTTTATTTTTCCTGCATGGCAATGCAATCTGTATTGCTTTTCATCATATGAGTAACACGAAGACAGATTTACTTCTTAAAGTATCTACCCCATTGAAATAAGATCAGCAATTAAATCCAAAGTTTTGCTAGGTTGCATTTTTTACATGGAAAATAAGGCCCAGTTTAAAAGATTGGCAATGTTTTCTTCTTCATTTTTAAAGATTTCCTTCCTTAACTCATGAGTAGAATTTTAAACTTCATGCCTCCTTGTTTTACTGTTGACATTAATCTGTATATCTGGGGCTTAAAGCACACACAAAGTTGTTCTTCAGACAGAAATATTTGACGTCTTCGTTGTCCTGAGCAAATGATTCTAACTCTTTCTGTTCTTCTAAATTGTTATTTTAAAAATGGTTTGCAATAGTATTTCTATGCATTATCCTTCCTTCTACAAATTCTATGCCTGTTGATGAAACCCAAAGTCTCCATCATATATATCTGAAGTAAAATATATTGGACGTATGCCTGCAATTTAATGTTGCTAATTATGTTAAGAAGATGGTCAGCAACATTGTTTGATTAATAAAGGCACTACAGGTGTACCCTCCTGAAAGTTTTCCTTCTCCTTATGCCACCTTTCTTCTTATGTTGTGATCCTGACCATGATGAATTTTTTAAGGGTTGTTTGATTGTTCGCTTGTTAAAAATATCTACTGAGCAGAGTGGGCCTTATTCCTTTTTTTAGCCATCGGAAACATAGATTCATAGGCCAAAGAAAATTGCTACTATTTAGGGCTATCCAGTAAACCAATCAGGATTGAACGATTGGTGGGCTTTCAGGTATACCTGAGTTACAATGCTCAACATCCCTCAATATTGGATTAATGTATTGATTGGAGTTGCATAGGTTGGCCAAAACAATGTTAGTAAGGGAGGAAGTTTACAGGTATTATAATAATGGTGGTTGAGAGCAAAGCAGTCTGAGAAACATTTTTAAAAGCTTGGGGACCTCATCTAAACTTTTGATGGGTTACAGACAATGCCTCTTTTATTTAACTTTGAGAATGAAAATGCTCCAAAAGCTTTCTTCCCATTCCCTTCACCTCCCCTATTACTCATCCCTGGACAAGATCATCCTTAAATTTTTTAAAAAGGCAAAACTGATTGTCTCATAATTAAGGAACACCTACATTATGTTTACATTAAGATTTTATGGGAAGAATGATATTGAGATATGTGTAGCATCGCTACATTTACATCTTTCTCTCTTTTCCATTCCATATAAAGAAGCCAGCTGATGCAACAATTGCATGCTTCAGTCCCAATGAAGTAATAAGATGGCACTTGAAAGCAGCAGACAGGGGCTGTGGTTAGTCTTTATAACACCCATGATCTTCTGTTGCCAGTCATCAAGCAATCTGCCTGATCCTTGCTCACTACTTGTTTCAATTCATTTGGTGATTTGTGTTGCAAAAGCAAAGCAATGCTTTTTCACCTACTGTATATGCTGGAGTCAAACTCTATGAGAGACACCTCTTTTCCTGGCAAGGGCTCTCTCTCTCCCAGCATGTGGCATGTCTAATAAAGCAAGTTAAACAAAATGTAGTCAGGAGACAACAAGCAAATATGGTATGAAGAACAGCTGCAGGGGTGGGATTGGCCAGGTGAGATCTCAGTCAGAACAGCTGGAAGAAGGCCAATGTCATCCCAGTGTCCCTCACCTCCACTTGGCTCCAGAGGTTGTGGGTGCTCTAACACTGTGGAGATTTTTCAGAACATGAATTGTAGGGTGGTGCATGCTTTCGAAATGATTCAGATAAGTATTTCACAGAAGAATGAGCAGAGCACAATACCACTGTTGTTTATTCAAGAGGCCCCATATTTTTACAGGTTCTGCAGGAGCCTGAAAAAATGCAGCTGCTTTTGAGTCCTTCAAGTACTTGCAACTTGTTTTTTTCAAAGCCACATGAAAGCCTGAAAAAGTTGAGCTGGTTGGATGAAGAGAGCAATTACAGGATCCAGAGCAGGGGTGGGATTCTACCAATTCTGTCTGGCTCTACAGAACCGGTAGCTCTGAAGAGCAGCAGACACAGAACCGGTTCTGTGTCTGCTGCTGTTTGGTCCACCCACCCCCGCCCAGGCTCTTACCTGTCCTTTATTTTCTGCTTTTTCAACCGCAGCTGCTTTGCGCAGCACAGCTGCAGTTGAAAAAGCAGGAAAAAAGGGCTTTTCCGACTGCTGCACACCCGCATGCAGCGCTGCTCAGCTGTCCAGGCAGCTCAGCAGGTCGTAAATTGCACTCGTGTGATTCGCGCATGCGAAGAGCAACAGAACCGGGTAGTTATATACCAGTTGGATCCCATCCCTGGTCCATAGCAATTCTTCTCAATACCTTTGGAAGTGAGAACTGACCTAATAAGCACCTGTATGCCGGCTCAATTTTAGAATAGGATAGAAAGTTCAATATATTTCGCTCTTTCTGTCAGAAGTCATGCTGGAAATTGTAAATCAATCCAAATGGTTGATTGTGGATTTTCAAGGCAAGAAACTTTTTTTTAATTGTTTGGAAAGTAGCCAACCACTTGAAACAAAGCAATTAATTAATTAAAAGTCATTAAAATGAGAAGACAAGCCATTTTACAGCTGTTCTTTTGTGTGGTAATTTCCAAATCTAGTTATATGGTACTTAAATGATAAGCAGCTTTCTTTCAGCTCTTTCATCGGGCACCAATTCTCATTTCAACCCAAGAAGGAGCTGGTGACTCACACTTTCTTTTCACCAACATCCAAACAGGTTGCCAGAGAGATTGCAATGGGTGTCTCTCTCTCAGAGTGTTGGAGGGGCATGCTTAGGATTCTTGACATTCTCCGAGCAGTGAGAAGTACCAGAGGGAAACTACAATCCAAAGTATACTTGGAATGTATTGATCTGAAGTCAGTGGGTTTACTTCCAAAGAAAACTGCATATGGTTTGGGGATTGGTTGATTCTTTTTAGAATTACATCCAGCATTACACATTTAAGAAACAGAATAAACCACAAATGTCATTTTCATGGATGAAGAGCAGTTTTGTCCCAAAGCATAATGTACACCATTATCTGTTTATGTATACTCCAGTGAATTATAAATTTGAAAAGCTACACAGTTTATAGGTATTATCTTTGAAATAGTCAAGATTAGTAGTCCTTCAGAGAATATGTTTGTGGGTGTCTTTTTGACACAAGATTATTTAAACAGAAGTTTATCCAATCAGTACTAAAGACGTTACCTAGTTGGATAATGAAATGTTTGCAAGAAAACAACCAAGCTTAGACAGCACAAATAATTCCACAGTACTTTATTTAATTTGGCATTCTCTGACAACTTGATGTTAAACTACAGCTCCCAAAATTTATAGCTTGCGGTTCTTCATTGACCAAGAACATGGGGAGTTGTATTTTCAATGCATCTGAAGGACATCGGGTATCGGATTCAAAAGAGACGACAGCAGTCCCTTAATGTCTCCATTTTGGGCCACTTGTTTCATTAGTCACCAAAATAATCTATTACTGTCTATGTGTTGATCCCCTCCAGCATCTCAAACTATCAAACTATTGCTGAAGAAATTACAGTACAGTGCAATATGCCAGATGCCCATTTTACAGAATCAATAAACAAATTCTTGAGTTCCCATTTCTTATGTTGGTATCTGTGCCTTAGTTGTTTGTTCAAAATATTTTCATCCCACTCAAAAAAGCCAAAGAGAAGGAAAGAAGGGAGAAAAAAACCAAACATAAGAATTAGCTTATAAAGTTAAATAATAATCATTTTAATAACTAGCTGGATAGAATTAGCCCAGTCATGGAGACAAGACTTGAGTGAGTTTGTCTATCACAGCATAGATAATTTTATTTCCCATGTTTATCTGCTGCAATCTAAAGGAATGTGTTAACATTTCTGTGCACATTTTTCTCACTGTATACATTACGTAGCCTATTCAACTCTGGCTGATTTGAAAAAAGAGCTAAGCAAGATGATAATACATGGAGAAAATATATGGTCAACTGAGAGTGTATACTGACTTGATGGCACATAAGCAAGCAGGATCAACATAGTACTTGGATAGAAAATCAGCCATGGAGACAATGAAAAACTTCCTTACTGTTGCCAAGAACACTTCCTGGACATATCCCTGGAATCACCAAGAGACAAATTTGATTTTAAAAAGAGTCTACTACATTGCTAATCTCCAATAGTAGTTTTGAAGTCACCTGTAATGTCTGTTGTTATATTTATATAGTGTTTTAAAATTAGTATAATTATTTATTTTCTCCATGGTCTTTACAATATCCATTAATTTGTAAGATGGTAAGAAACATTCTTAAATCAAACTAAAGCAGTGGTTTTCAAATATTTTGCCTCAGGACATCTTTACATTCTTAAAAATATTGAGGACTTCAAAGAGCTGTGATTGATGTGGATTATACCTATTGATATTTTCTACATTAGAAATTACAAGCAATACATTTTAAAATACTTATTTAATTTTGCAGACCCCCCTAAAAAGGTCTCAGGGACCCCAAGAGGGCCCCAAATCACACTTTGAGAACCAACAAACTAAAGTATCCTTTAGTTTTATCAGACAATGTTCTGTTCTGACAAAAAGTTTATTAGATATGGATAGGATTCCCAGAGGCAGGTCCTTAATGCAAGAATACCGTCCTGCTCATGTTTGCCAGCAATCAGAATTGAGAAAGCTGTTCTTGAAATAAGACGATTCCATACTAGTACTAAAGCTGCCAAAGAGGAAGAAAGGAGTTCATGGATACTTTTTCCATGCCAGGTATTAATTTTATGCAGATCTGTCTGACCTCCCTTATTCTCCCCACCAAAAGGTAAATTACCCTGTTCATTGCAATGTGTCCTTATATAGGTAATGTCAACTCATAAAACATTTCTATGCCCGTTTTATAGGAATCCTGACAGGAATCCTGAACAATGATAATTGGGACTAGAAGTTTGGTAAAGCACAATGACCCATGACCATGCTGCTTAACGACAGCAGTTCCAGCAGTCCCAAGTTACCATCATTACGCAAACCACAGCATATTGTTAAGCCAGTACCTCATATGACCACAGATTCCAACTTCCTGCTGGTTTCCCCATTGACTTTGCTTGTGGGAAGCTGGGAGGGAAGATCTCAAATAGGGATTACATGACCTTGGGGCACTGCAACAACCAGAACTTCAAGGAATGGTCATACATAACATCATTCAGCGTCATTGCAAGTTCTGACAGCCACTGAGTGGCCATTAACCAAGGACCACCTACAAGAATTGCTCCAGCCCCCTACTTGATTTGGTTGCCCTTTTGTGTGATTTCTTGGCCGCATTAGGAAATGGGAAGAATAACTACATTGTTATCCACAATTTTTTAATAAGTCGACTGGATTCATTTTTTTTCTGAAAAACAACATTCTCACCATCTATTTATTTTATTTATTTATTTTGTCAATCGCTTAAAAGATAATAGGTATAAGTATAAACATAGTTATGAATACATGAAATGGATACATATAAGAAAAGTAAAA
>BHFT01006784.1:0-28625 GCA_004320025.1 Laticauda laticaudata | reverse complement strand
ATCAACCATGGCAAAGAGGATGATACTAAAGAAGCCCTTGTAGTTGTGATAAGAGGACCCTGAGTTGACTGGAGCTTTGCAGGCTGCGTGCTTCCCATCTATGTCTCCAACGGTGTGGGGGAAGTTCCACCTCTGATACCACTGCTCTGCAAGTTTCCTGCAGCCTTCTTCAGTGGTGGGACACTGGAGGAGCTCCTCCATGTATGCTTCGATGATGGCCTGCACCACTTGTCTGACCACTTTGCTAATGGTGTTGTCTGGCAACCTCCAGGATAGTCCTGCCTTCTGTCCTGATCTTTCTCTGTTTATTCCATCAGTATTTCAAACACTGTCTGTCTGCACTGCAGGAAGATATCAGTCTGATCCAACAATATGTTCTCCTTTCATAGTACAATTGTATTCACACAGAGCTCAGTTTTTACCTCTGTTCCCTCTTTTGAAGTACTGAAGTCCATCCTGTTCTTCTTTGTTTCAAAATAATGCAATGCAATTACAAACGGAAATGATTATTTACATTCTCTAGCTTCTCCTATCCTTATTCTCCTTTCAAACATGGGGCTGCGCTGTAATTATTATTCAGATTTTTTTTTGCATTTAGCAGTTTTTTGTTTAAATATCCTGGATGGATGGAATACTATTTAAGCAATCTGTCTTGAATTTCAATTTCACATTTATCATGACAAAAAAATTAAATCCATCTTTCTGTCCAAAAAAGAGAAAGCTTGATGTGAACTTTAATAAATCAAAACTTTTGTGCTCAGATGGGGCTTCAGCTGGAAAGTCTTTCGAAATTGTGGGTATAACTAAGTTAGCCCTTTACCCTGATCCAGGTTAATAAAGGTGAACAGCTGATCTTAAATCTTACAAAGTATAATTCCTAAGGGAAGATAATGGAATGTTCTTGGTTCAAATGTCACTGTATTCACAAACCTGTTGGTTGAATATAGGAAAGTTATATATCTTTACTCTGATATTTTCCCATCACCACAATGCTGCAGTTAATATGGATTCTACTGCAAGGATTGCTGAATGCTAAAAAATCCCAAAGGTGGTATATCAAAAGGCAGCTAGGCTTCTTTTTCCTTGAAAATGTTTGGCTTCTCATCCAAGAATCTGAAGAAGCTTCTTGGATGAAAAGCCAAATGTCTTCAAGGAAAAATAAAACTCCAGCTGCCTTTTGATAAAAACACCTTTGGGATAACTATAACCCAGATGACTGAGAATCTCCATAGATGAATATTAAGATTTTTTTCTTCATGATGTAGCCTTACATTCAGAATCATGCCTAACTGAGCTCTGTGATACCAATTTGAAATTAACTGATTTCTCTAAGCTGCTGGCAGGTTGCAGCTTTCTTAAATTAAAACATGCTATAAAAAGGCTATAAAAGTCACGATGCAGATGAAATCACACAAAGGCGTTTCAAAGGTAAAGAGAACTTTCAAGCCCGAACATAATATAGCATCACGCAAAGCATTCCAAGATGTTCTTTCGAAAGCATGTTTTTGCAAGCAAAACACCTGTCTCAAAGTGTTAAAGCAGTTACATCTTGGGAAAGCTCATGTGGCTTCTTTGAAGGCTGTTTCTGTTTGCATGTCAGCCTGCACAGTCACTTGACTTCACTGGTGGTCCTGAAGGAAGTGTTGCTGCTTGTGCACAAACACACATAGACAAACACACAGAGAGAACTTTCCAAACAATTGTGCTAATCTTCCCTGAAGATGCGGTTGTCTCAAGGCATCACAGGTCTTTCAGTCTGCTATTTTGTGAAGCACCCCTTTCCAAATACTATTCCAGACCATTGATAGTAAACAGGAGAGATTTTTATTGCTATTTATTTTAACACTGTTTTTTTTTCTCCCAAAGGACTCAAGGCAAAAACAAAAATCAATACATAAGTAACACATCAGTGAAATGGATTGGATCAAATGATCAGCAGTAAAAAAAAAAAAAACCTTAGCTGAAAAGAGGAGAAAAAAAGAATAAAACACAGTAAAACCTTGACAATGAAACTGATTAAAATGGTAATTTAGTCCATTTTGCCAAGNTAATCAGTGGAAGAGTTATGGGAGGTAAAGGACTAATTCCTAGAAAGATACCTAATATTAACAATGTATGCCAAAGAGTCAGGGGTGGGCTGCTGGGGGCTTGCAGGAGTTTGGGAGATCCTCTAGCTAAGATTCTGCGCAGTTCAGAGAACCTGCAAATCCCACTCCTGGCTGGCCCCACCCCTCCCTTCCCCTCCCCTCCCAGGAGTCCCCATGTGGCCCATTTTGGATGCAGGTAAGTATAGGGCACATGTGGAAACTCAGGGAGGGTGAAAATGAGCCTTCTGGAAGTTTGGGAAGGATGGAAACAGGCCCGTTTCCAGCTTCCAGAAAGCCTCCGGAGCCTGGGGAGGCCATTTTCGCCCTCCTGGAGGCTTGAGGAAAGCCTCTGGAGCGCAGGGTGGGCAAAAATGCACCCCCCCACGTGCAGGAGGCTGACTAGGCCCTGCCCATCATGGCCATACCCACCGAGCAACCAGGCAGATAACCCGTTGCTCAAATTTTTGAAGCCTACCCCTGCATAGTGTGTCTGGAAATGGGGTGAAATTTAAGCTGTAGTAATAAATATTACAATTACTTTGGTACAACAGTTTTGGTTACATAGAGGCTGAATAAAACAAGAAAATTATTCCTGTTGCATCTTTGTACTGGCTTGTTTCTCTTCCTTTCATCTTCCAACTCCATTTCACCTGTTCTTCCTTCTCTATTCTATAAAACTTCCCATCTTCTTATCCATCAGTCTCTGGGGCGTTTCTTTTGTGGTGAAGAGATGGAAGAAGTTTTCTAGAACTCAAAAGAACTACAGTCTTCACAGGGGAGCTGAGAAAGGGATGCTGGTTTATTTTTGCTGCTTAGTAAGCAACAAAACAACAACCCATGGATGCTTTGCAAAAGGCAACTTCCTTGGATTTTTCCTTGAAAACATTTCATTTCTCTTCCAAGAAGCTTCTTCAGTTCAGTTGATGGTCTAGTTGCCTTTTGAAAAGCACTTTTGGTTTGTTGTATTATATTGTTGTTTATAGTATGCAGTATTCTCCGTCCTATATTTGGAGAGACCAGATTGCCCTGCTAGACTGGTCTCACTGGAAAAACACTTAACCAAAATCATAGCAACAAAAAACCATTAAAACAATAAAAACTAAAAAAAAAACATTAAACACTCAACCATCTGTAGGAGCATGTAATCAATCTCGCCAACAGGACAACCATTTTATGGGGCCCACAACATCACTATCACACCCCCGTGCCAGATGACAAAGCCATATCTTCTGACTCTTCTGGAAGTCTGATAAAGTTAGGGCCAGTCTAAATATCAACCTGCAGCTTTACCAATGTTCAACCTCCTAACTCACCCTCCCAAACCTTGAGTCGATTTATGCATGGAAATTTTTTCCCCAGACTAATTGTCCAGTCTCTCTGGCATGCAAAACAACTTCCCAAATGAGGTTGCTTATGGATGCTCTACAAATAACTTACACTTAACCACATGAGCTGCAGTGAGATTAAGCTAAACCTTCTTTTGATTCTGAATGGGTGTTGTTTTTCCAAGCAATTTGGTGACTGAGAAAAAGTATTAAAAGTGCAAAACATTTGCATGCATCCTAAGCAAAGGGAAAGATCTTCGGGCAGTGAGCATGGGAAATGAGAGAATTCCTATTTGTGATGCTTCCAGCTCCTTGCCACCTTTTTTTCTTTTTTCATCCAAGCCAAAAAAACAGCATTGCTCAATATTCCACAGTGGACCAGTGAAAGGATGAATGGAATGTCATTTCCTTTTGTAGGCTCAGTGAGGAAAAGAGACAAGGGCACAGTAAAGCTTTTATTGACCCAGCTCCAAATCCAGTGTGTCTAACTAGGAAATTGTTCATTCAGAGAGAAGCCAAAAAAGCATTTATATTTTACTGTGGCTGAGGCAGCAAAAACAATTCAGAAAACAATAATTGTGTTGAGTATGGGTTTTTTTTCCCAAGGAAAGGAAATGTAGCACTAATGCATATCATGGATCATGTTGGGTGTGGGGGTGAGGGCCAGTTGCATTGTATTAACAGAATAAGATAATTGGAAGGGACCTTGGAGGTCTTCTAGTCCAACCCTAAGCTCAGGCAGGAAACCCTATACCATTTCAGACAAAGCCATGTCCAATCTCTTCTTAACAACTTCCAGTGCTGAAACATTCACAACTTCTGTAGGCAGGTTGTTCCACTGATTAACTATTCACTGTTCTACTGTTCTAACTGTCAAGAAATTTCTCCTTAGTTCTAGGTTGCTTCTCTCCTTGATTAGTTGCCACCCGTTGCTTCCTGTCCTGCCTTTGGAGAATAGCCCGACTCCCTCTTCTTTATGGCAATCTGTTATGTATTAACATACTCACCTGCAATTGGTCAGTCTGTGGCAGTGGGAAACTTGAAGAGCTTTCACTAGCCACAGCCATGAGCAGCCCGACTGTAAAAGGGCTGCCGTGGTTTCTTCGGCGCTCAGTCCCAGAATGAAGTAAGACAAATGGTTACTACGCTGGTGTCCTGGGTCTCATTCCCATGATCTAACACTGGCGATGAGGATGGGACACTGAGACAAAGGGAACCAGTGAGCACGTGGTGACCAATGAACACTGGTAACCCATCGAGACGAAATGGCCAGAAACAACGTGCCACCCGTACCATTCAATCCAGCAACCAAAGACTGTAAATCATACATCAACCGATTCCTCATGTTCCTTGAAGGAAGCAACTTCAATAACATATCTGAACACAGGAAGAGCGCCATCTTCCTCACACATTGCGGTCCCACTGTATTCAAGATGGCCAAAGTGTTAGCAGTACCCACCGACATGAAAACGATGGTCTGGCTGGACCTGGAAAGAATACTGTGGGCTCACTACACACCAACCATTTCCTGCCTCATAAAACAATATGGATTTTATTGGTGTGACCAAAAAGAAGGTGAGACCATCGGCAATTTCATTGCAATTCTGAGGGACATCACCGGAGCATGCAAATTCCTAAACATGGATGAAGCCATGAGAGACCGAGTGGTCCTGGGACTGAGAGATCTTACATTACAAGGTCAACTATTAACAAAACCCAAAATAACACTCAAGGAAGCAATAGAAGAGGCTACCACAGCAAAAGCAATGCAGAAATTGGCGGCCGCCATGCAGAAAACGAATAAAGCGCCAGCGGAAACCCCAAAAAACCCCACCACAACCCACCATGAGCACATTGAGTCCACATTGGAAGATGATGAGGAAGAGGGCAGAAGAGACCGGAATGTAAAAAGAAAGGAATTTTGTTGCACTGGTTGGAAGGGGAACCATCCATGTTCTGAGTGCCATTTCCTAGATGCAATGTGCAAACATTGTGAATGACGGGGACATATTGCAAGGCATGCTGAGCAAGAAAAAACTACAGCCCTAGACACAGATGGAACACCACCCCCCCAGAGAGAGGGAGAAACAAACAGGGAGCCATTGGAACCAAGACAACTGAAACAGATGAGGAAAAGAGGCAAGCAATGTAAGAGATGAAACACACCAGACAGTGATCATCAGACACTCCAATATGACAAACGCCAGGGAAGTCTATGTCCAGGTAACCATAGATGGCCAAACCTGTCGGATGGAAGTGGATTCTGGCTCATGTTTGTCAATGGTATCATGGGACACTATAAAAAGACTGATACCAAACATAAACCGGGAAGAACTCGAAAGACAAACACTGACTCTGAAAGACTACCAGGGAAGCAAAATACCCATAGTGGGCACCTGAAAACTCAAGGTAACATTCAAAAAATACACCAGAGTCCTTCCACTAACCATAGTTGATTGGAATTGGCCAAGATTACTGGGACTCGAATGGTTTGCACCTTTGGGAATCAAAGTCACAGGAATAAATAGTATCACTGAGACAGAATGGGAAGAGGACCTGATGGAAGAATTCCGAGACGTGTTCGATGGAGAGCTGGGCAAGTACCATGGGTCCCCAATTTCCTTTAATCTAAACCCAATCATAGTCCCTATAAGATTAAAGGTGAGGCGGGTTCCTTTCACATTTCACATAGCCAATTGACTATGCAGAGTGGGAAACCCCAATTGTTATGCCAATTAAACCAGATGGGTCTGTGTGCATCTGCGGAGACTACAAAACAACCCTTAACCATGTGCTCCAACAAAGCGCTTACCCTGTCCCAGTAGTACAGCATCTATTACATTCCCTTGTGAGGGGGGGGAAATCTTCATGAAACTAGACCTTGCACAGGCCTACCAACAATTACCCGTCAACCCCGAAACAGCAGAAACCCAATCGTAATGCACAGGGGGGCATTCAAATGCAACAGATTACATTACAACAGTTTGGCGTCATTGTCGCCCCAGGGATGTTCCAGAGCTTAATGGAATGCCTATTGCAGGGGATAAAAGGGGTGGTGCCAGGGGATAAAAGGGGTGGTGCCATGAAGACAATGTCCTCATATCAGCTAAGGACAAAGAACAATTGCAGGACCTCTAAGGGAAGTCCTAAGTAAATTCAAGGAGCTGGGACTAAAAGTAAAAAAGGAGAAGTACCAATTAGCCACCAACAAAGTTGAATTCCTGGGATACCTTATGGACAGTGAAGGAATCCACCCCACAGAAAATAAAGTCAGAGCAATCAAGGAAGCCCCCAGACCCATGAATAAAATTGATCTACAAGCATTCTCAGGACTCATTAACTTTTATAATATATTCCGACCACAGAAAGCAACAATTGTGGAACCACGACACAGGTTGCTTGACAAGAAAGCAACCTGGACCTGGGGGCAACAGGAAGAACCAGCATTTCAGGAAATAAAAAACTTAATCACATCAGACCGTGTACTAATACAATACAGTCAAACACTCCCAATAACCCTAACTTCAGATGCATCACCTTTCGGGGTCGGCGCTATCCTCAGCCACATATTACCAGATGGGAAAGAAGCACCCATAGCATTCTATTCAAAAACCCTGTCAAAGCTGGAGCCACAAGCTGGAGCAGCAACTACAGCCAACTAGACAAAGAGGCATTAGCCCCTGTCACGAAATAAAGCGTTTCCACGATATACCTATGGGAGAACTTTCCACTAGTCACAGATCACAGGCCACTCCTGGGCATCATTGTAGGGAACAAACTACACCAAACATACTGTCACCCTGAATGACATGGTGGTCAAAATTTGGCTGCCTACAATTTAACATATCGGCCAGAAAGGACATAAATCACCTGATGCGCTTTGCTGTTGCCCTCTACCTGACATAGAAGATGACCCAGCACCAACCACATTGACCCTTCAAATAGAGACATTAGAAAACTACCCATAACAGCAGCAGACATCGCTAGAGGAAACAACTAGAGACAAAACCCTGGCGCAAGTTTAAAATTGGGTAAGAAAAGGATGACCAGAGACTGAAATTGACAAGACCGCCCAAAACCATTCCGGAATAGACAAACAGAACCTTCAATGCTGAAGGGGTGCAATACTATGGGGGGAATCGGTGGTCATACTGGATGTTTAAAGGAAAAGCATACTGGAAAATGCTACATGAGGGGCACCCAGGTATTGTAAAAATGAAATCCCTGCAAGGAGTTATGTTATGGTGCCAGGAATGGATAAGGGAGTTAGGGTTCTGGATGGCAACAGTAAATGCTGCCAGGAATCTAGGCCAACACCCCTACAGCACCAAAATTACAAATGGGAAACACCAAGGGGACCATGTCAAGATTACACCATGGTCAAGATTACACATTGATTTTGCAGGCCCAACCAAAGGACACACATTTCTAATACTCGTAGGTGCTTACTCCAAATGGCTAAAGGTAAGCATCATGCACTCCACCACGACAGAAGCCATCATAGACAGCTCAGGAAACCTTTTGCAACATTATGGATTGCCGGATAGTAATTGTATCAACAACAGGCACATGGCAACAACATTCGAGGGATTTCTAGCACAACCATGGTATAAGACATGCATTGACAGCGCTGGGACACCTGTCAATGAACGGATGGGTGGAACACATGGTACATTACACTAAGGAAAACATTACAAAAGCTGGGCCCGGAGACACACAAGGAAAGGTAGATAAGCTACTAAGCATTCAGCATGTGGACTCCCAGTGCCACGACAAATAAAAGTCCAGCAAGTTACTTATGGGAGGAAACTAAAGATCACACCTAGACAGACTGCACCCCACATATAGCTCAGAAAAAACCAGCAGACTCCTCCAGTATTGCCACACATTTTGAACAGGGGGAACCAGTGTATGGAAAAACCTTACGGAAAACCAGTGTGGATACTGGTGAAAGTGACCCAGATAACAGGAACTCCGTTTGTACAGGGTAGATACCACGGAAGCTGAAGAGACACATAGACCAGTTCAGGTCCAGAGTTACGAAGGGTGACCAAACTGAACCACGGAGAGGGGAAGAACCCTTCAAACATAACCATAGGGGAAGGGGAGACCCTTCACGAGCAATAAGAACAACAGAACAAATCTTGACAACTATGGACACACAACACAACCACTACTAACATTAGCCCTGGTCGGAAAACATAAGCACATAACTCGGACCAGGGAAGAAGAGATTGGGGAAGACAGGACAGGTCTGGAAGAATAGCAGAGAAGCAGCCCCTGGTGGGAGCAGCTGGACCGACTCAACCAGCCCGAGGAAGTTTACGCTGGTGGGAGCAGCATGGCCAACTCAACCTTCCAGGAGGTTCCAAGAAGAAGTACGGGAGGAACAACAGATCCGTCCAAACGATCCAGAGGCTAAACTGTGACTGATGCGCAGGCCCAGTCGGACCCATAAAAGCTCCGTCTACCTACGTGATTATGTATGGTAGGTGAGGCTCAGATTGGTTGGACCAGATGAGGTGGGGAGGGGTGTTATGTATTAACATACTCACCTGCAATTGGTTGGTCTATGATGGCGGGAAATTTGAAGAGCCATCACTGGCCACAGCTGTGAGCAGCCTGACTATAAAAGGGCTGCCGCGGTTTCTTTGGTGCTCAGTCCTAGAATGAAGTAAAGACAAATGGTTACTACGCTGGTGTCCTGAGTCTCATTCCCATGATCTAACAACCTCTGAGATATCTGAACACTGTTATCATGTCACCCTAGTCCTTCTTTTCATCAGACTAGACATACCCAATTCCAGCAACTGTTCTTTAGATATTTTAGCCTCCAGTCCCCTAATCATCTTTGTTGCTCTTCACTGCACTCTTTCTAGGGTCTCCACATCTTTTTTATATCATGGTGACCAAAACTGGATGCAGTATTCCAAGTGTGGCTTTACCAAGGCCTTATAAAGTGGTATTAACTGATAAGACAGCAGCAAAGTCAGTGCTCCTTTCCCAATATATGTAATGAGGTACCATAACTCAAAATGAGCCAATTGTTACATTTGAATTCTCTAGCAGATTTGTTAGCCACTCAGAGAAATTGGGTGGATGGAAGATTGATGGGAGGGAAGGCGAGTTCACATGGAAATCTTGGAAAGCTGAACTACATTGCTGGTGTTCTGGGTTTAGTTCATTTACTTCATCTTCTACAGGCTTGTTCTGAACCATTAATCCTAAGTCCAAGATGATACTAAACCATTAATAACCCCCTTCAGGTTATTATAGCCCTGTTACGTTGATCAGAATGTAATAAATAGTACCCTCGAGATCCAATGCATTGTTCCAATATATTCTTTCACATAATTGTCTGCTGATGCTGGAATAAATGGTGGAACTGGAATATATAATATAGTCTATGAGACGTTTTAAAATGGATGGAGAAAGCTAAGCATGCATCTTCTAGTTTTGTTAGCAGCCATCCATTCAACCTATTATTTGGCTTAGGCCTCCTGTCTACAGGCTTCTGATATACATTATACATTCTTTTATGGAATTTATATTTTATCTTCTCTCTAAGAACACAAGGCAGTCTAGATAGCTCTTCCACCTCAAAGATGACTTCACTTCAACAGCCTTGTGATGTAGATTGAAACAGTGACTGGTTCCAAGCCAGAAATTTGAACCTAAATCTTCTCAACCCTAGTCCTTAAACACCATCACTGCTGCTCAGCACCTGAGGGTAGGACAAGAAGCAGTGGGTGGAAACCAATCAAGGAGAGAAGCAACCTAGAAGTAAGGGGAAATTTCCTGACAGCTAGAACAATTAATCAGTGGAACAACTTGCCTCCAGAAGTTGTGGAGGCTTTCCAACACTGGAAATTTTTAAGAAGATATTGGACAACCATTGATCTGCAAGGGTATAGGGATTTCTGCCTAAGCAGGGGGTTGGACGAGAAGATCTCCAAGGTCCCTTCCAACTCTGTTATTCTATTCTATTCTATTCTATTCTATTCTATTCTGTTCTGTTCTGTTCTGTTCTGTTCTGTTCTGTTCTGTTCTATTCTATTCTATTCTAAACATCTTTTCTTTCTTCCTCTATCAAGCATCAGCTTCAGTTTACTCAGAATGTCTCTACCATTGCATTTCTGGTAGGGGTGTAGACTTCAATGTTCATCAGCTGATGATGTGCCTTAGAGTCATTTCCAGTCACATTGATAGATTTTCCCCATGATGATCAGTTCCTAGTGCAATCCTTCAGGTCTTCCAATGGTGCATTCATTACCACTGCAACTGAGTCCCTCCATCTTGCTGCTAGTGCTAAAGTGGTGTAGGGTTTCCTGCCTAAGCAGGGGCTTGGACTAGAAGACCTCAAAGTTCCCTTCCAACTGTTATTCTATATTCTACTCCTATGATTTCAATTACTCATTTAATATTTTTGATATATGCTGGTCCATGCAGCCACATTTATTTACTAAAAATCATATCATTCTAATCTGTTGGAAAATGATTGCTGCAAGAAGGACCTGCAAGCTCAAGATAGGAGACTTTCAGTAATCTGAAGGTGGATTAATTTAGGATTAAAAGATATTATCCTTTAAAATCTCACCACTTCCTGCATTCAGTTCTGCCTGGTGCTTGCTTAACCATTCTAGTTGTAATGGAGACTCCCAATTGTAGTGCAATGACTGAGGGATATAGGCATTACCAATTTTAGTGTAACGCCCTCTTCTACTGTTTAAAAGAAGGGCCTTTTTACACTTGCATTATCCAAAATGCTTTGCAAGCAAAGGGAGTCAGAAAGAAACAAAAACACATTTACAGTGCCTGAGGTGATTAAAGAATAGGAAATAGTTTTCTCTCCTGTTCCACATGAAGCAGATGGATGGATTTATCTCTCCTGGAATTTTAAATGACTGCTGCCTTTGCCTGCTTCTAAAATATGCTGCCTTACTCAGCTGCCTCACTTTGCCCTATGATAGGGAAGAAACAAAAATTCAATATTTTGTGCTTACCATTTTACTTCCTCTCCATTCATATTATTCAAAGCAAAATTTCTTCCTCTCCTTCTCCTTCTCCTTCTCCCTCTTTTTCTTCTTCCCCTTCCTCTTCCTCCTCCTCCTCCTGCTGACAAAGACTCCAAAAATAATCAAAGTGAAAATGTCTCATACTTAAAGCCACTGCCATTCAAAATAGTAAGCCCCAAAGATGGATTTTCCTACATTTCCTGAATGAGTACTTGAGAGATATAAACATTTTCAACAACTTACAAAAGACCAGCAGAGTTGGAACAATCCTAACCTCAGCAAGTAGGTTTTTCCACAGGATGGGCATTACTTTCATATTAATTAAACCTAAACCTATGTGAAAGATAACTTCATCTCACAAGTTCATGTGTAGTGGTGTGAAGGGAGAGAGGAGAGCCCTTAGGACTGCACAAGGCTCGACTTGTTCATCGACTTCCCACGCCTAATCAGCACCAACTAGAATTATCCCCAGAGGAAAAGAACCATTACAACACTTACTTCCAACTGTTTGAGATGGTTCAAAAGGACCCCTCACACCCTGGACATAAATTGTTTCAACTTCTACCCTCAAAATGACACTAGAACCAGAGCAACTAGACACAAGGATAGTTTTTCACCGAATGCCATCATTCTGCTAAACAACTAATTCCCAACACTGTCAACTTATTTATTAAGACTGCATTACTATTATTCATCAACTACAAAATTATAATCGTACTTCCTAGTACCTATCTCTTCCCACTTATGACTATAACCATGTTGCTTGAATCTTCACAATTTATATTGTTTTATTTGGTTTCTATTATGATTTGATTGCTTATTAGTAATCTATGACTATCACTAAGTGTTGTATCTTATGATTCCTGATGATTCTTTTTATGTACATTGAGAGCATATGCACCAAAGACAAATTCCTTGTTTGTCCAATCACCCTTAGCTAATAAAGAATTCTATTCTATTCTATTCTATTCTATTCTATTCTATTCTATTTCTATTTCTATTCTATTCTATTCTATTCTATTTCTATTCTATTCTATTCTATTCTATTCTTTCTATTCTATTACTTTTCTATTTAATTTAATTCTAATTCTAATTCTAATTCTAATTCTAATTCTAATTCTAATTCTAATTCTAATTCTAATTCTAATTCTAATTCTAATTTATTCTAATTCTAATTCTAATTCTAATTCTAATTCTAATCCATTCCATTTTCTATTCTATTCTATTCTGTTCTGTTTTTTCTATTTCATTTTTCTGTTCTATTCGTATTCTATTCTATTCTTCTATTCGCATTCCATCTTCACTTCCATTCCATTCCATTCCATTCCATTCCATTCCATTCCATTCCACTCCACTCCACTCATTCCACTCCTATCACACTTGGCCAATAAAAAAATTCTCTTCTCTTTTATTTCTATTTCTATTCCATTCCATTCTTTGCTTGGCTTCTAGAATGGAAAGGTTGAGCATAGGTTGAAAATTGTCCAGCCCCATTGTATCCATCAATGGTTCTTGAAAAGAGTGCAAACTACTATTATGAGGATCACAACTTTATTTAAGGATTCATTTAACACTGCCTGGTTTGTATCATACCCAGAAGGCCTTTACCAACAAGGAGTTACATAGATCTACTGTACTGATAACTACATTTAGAAAATACTTCGTCCATTTCCTCATTAACTTAATTTTTTTCTCTGTAAAGTTGTAAAGAGCAGGACTGAGCAACTATATTCAATAGATGTAAGACATATGGCAGTGCCCCTGCATATGTTCTTCTGATCTTCTATTCCCTGTAGAATAGAATGGGTCAGATTTACTGTAAAAAGCTGCTGGCCGGCTATCTGCTGATGCAATAAGGGTGGAAAATAGTTATAATTTACATTCTTATTGCCACAAGTAATCCTTAATGAAGGTTCTTACCCAAGTTTGGCTTTGGTGCTGGGTATCAACGTTATATTTTGCTATGATTTTCTGTTGAATGATTTGATTTAAACAGAGCTTGAAAGTATTTTGATGATACTTTCAGCTTAAGTTCCTAAAGAATCTGTAGCTTCTCCTCCAGACCCTACCAAACAGTTTAACCTCAGTAACCAGACATCCTCCATCTGTATTTCTACTTCAGTATATAATAGCATATCAGCTTAATAGTTCTGTTAAGAAAGACATTTAATGGGGCAAATTCTTTCTCAGAGAGAAAAGAAAATATTATAAAAGTTGGCAAGAAAATGCTTAAAAGAGAAGCAACTGTTTTCCATTGGCATTTGCATTTGAAACTTTAGAAGTTTAAAGTAAAAATTTAAACTTGATGTGTATGTGATTAAAGCTTTTCAAATGATCTAGCTTCTAGAACCTAAGAATGTAAGTCAACATTTATGATCTATCAGTATAAAAACCAGTTTTTGGCATCCTAGATAGGTAGACAAAATAAGAAGTTTACCGCATCCCTGATATCTTGGTAATGATGGCTGGTGGAACACAGGTTGTAAAGTAGTTCTCGAGCAACATTTGAAGTTAGGACTGACCCCCTCAAATGTACTTACAACCTGGTTCTGAACTTCCACAGCTGCCCCTCTATGGTCATGTGACTGCATTTTGCGTGCTCAGCAACTGACTAGTGGTGGGATTCAAATTTTTTACTACCAGTTCTGTGGGCATGGCTTGGTGGACGTGGCTTGGTGGGCATGGCAGGGCAAGGATACTGCATAATCCCCATTCCCTCCCCACTCCTGGGGGAAGGTTACCGCAAAATCCCCATTCTCTCCCCACCTCACTAACCTGCTTTCCAGCTTGGATCTCCTGTGCTAGGGCAACAAAAGAAGACCCAGCTGATCAGCTGAGACTTGGGAGGCAGAGAATGGATGGGGGTGGGGCAGTCAGAGGTGGTATTTGCCGGTTCTCTGAACTACTCAAAATTTCCACTGCTGGTTCTCCAGAACTGGTCAGAACCTACTGAATACCACCTCTGCAACTGATCCTGTTGCTCAAAGATGTACAAAAAAAGAATAATGTAAACGTACCCTTGATTATTAGCATTGTATTCCCAATTAGTAAAGTCATATGTGCATTTCCACATCATATTTTGTTGATTGATTGAGATGTGTTAGCCTAGAACAGGGGTGTCAAACATCGTGGGTCTGGCCCACAGATCCAGGCTGGTTAGATCCAGCCTGCAGGACCATCCTGGAAAAATATAAGGGACTGACCTGCATCGGTTCAGCCTGGTCTACCCAATGTGAACAGGAAACATTGGGCCAACGTGGCTTCAGCCTGCTCTACCCAGTGTGAAGAGGTAACTGCCAGGCGGAGCTCCATTCAAAATCCAGGAAAGAAATACTTAGACTCTTTAGTTTAGAGAAAAGATATCTTTTACTGAAAGTGAAGTGGTAGCAACCAAAGAATTCTGAATCATGAGAAATTAGCGCGCAAACTTCACACTATAGAAAGTGATGGATGATGTTCCCCACCCCAATAGTTCAAATGACGCTTCCAATTAGAAGTTGTGGACGCATGATCATGTGGGCATCTTCAGGTGATGATGAGGCCTCTGTCGCGTTGACCTTCGGCATCATTTTTTGATAAGGGGTTGCAGTTGCGCAGAGAGAGACAGAAAAAGCTAAGCGAGAAATAGAAAACCCTAACTCTAGCTTATGCTCCCCCCTCCATTATACTACACAGACTGAATGATCAACACCCCTCCAGCTCACCTTCCCCAACTCTATTCACTATCTCCCCTCTTACCCCTCCCATCTACGTATTGGCAGTCGAAAAGATGCAAAGCACAAATAGCCAGAAGATTCTTGAAGGCTGACATTCGGCCCTCCTTAGAAAAGGAAAATTCATTCCAGTTCCAGAAGAGAGACGGAGACAAGAATAAAGACAATTATAATCACTCACACCAATTACAACAACAACACCAATCCTAAGGTTTGTCAGGATACTTGGAACGAAATGCTCTTGACCAACTTTAGGGGCTTTGACTCGGTTTTCCATTAACCCAATTCGCGCTGTGAAGAAAGGGAAATGTTCCAGCTATGAAAGATACTGGAGGCGGCCTCTCCATTTGCGAGAGTCCAGGAATTTCTTTAACTTCAAAAAGTTGTTCGCCTTCAATCAGTATTGAGTAATGGCAGGAATCAGCCTGAGGGTCTTAAGTCAGAAGTATGTTCAGGTTTTAGCAAACTAAAACATGGAATACCGGATGAATCGTCGAAGAGTTTTGGGTAAGTTAGCTGGACTGTTACGGGATATTATAACTCCGTTTAATCGTGACAAAATGGACCAACTACTTACGACCAAGTTTCTTTGGACTATTGAGTTAGAGTCTGCAGGTATCTGGTGGACAGAAACCTTGTTCACCCACTATTATATTCTTCCTGGCGAATCTCTTTCTTGTCCGCAATTTCTTAAATGAGCTTGATGTGCCTCATGCTAATGCTTTGCGTGTACTGGCCAGTTAAGCGGTTGAAGTTGAGTTAATCCACTTCATCCAACGAATGAGATGTTAAGTTTTTCCACGAGGAAGTTCAGGTATGAGGAATGAAATCTTGTCCGAAGCACGAATAATATCCAGTACTGCTGTGGACGGAGTTGTTATACTTGCCACTTCCGGCAAATGGTAATTAATTCGGACCAGTCTCATCTTCGTGATAATTATGGAGCATCTGAAGAATTGTTCTAAACACTGCATTAGTCCTCTCACAGGCCCCATTGGTTTGGGGGATGGTGGGTTGCGAGCGTAACCCCCTTGGGCGGAAGCCTATTCTAACCTTCAAAAGGAACTCTTTCAAAAATTTGAGGTAAAATGACCCCTTTGTCAGAGAATTATGCGCTTCTGGGAACGCATGTAACCTATAGATATGTGATATAAACAGTTTAGCAGCAATTTGAGCAGAGGAAATCTTGGAACAGGTTATGCAATGCTACTTGTTTGGGAAAACAACAAAAATCAGTCACTTCGCCAGAGAACCGTTTTCCACAACTTTTGGGCAATTCACTACTAAAAGTCCATAGAGATTTCCTGCCAGCGGGAGCCGTTGGTCTAGCTACATTTTGTAAACAATCCTTACTGGCTTACCAGGAGCGTCTCTTTTGCGAAGCACAAACTGGACCAGCTAGCCTACATAAGCTTCAACTGGTCTTTCTTTTAAAGTAGGCCACCAAGAAATTGCCGCCTTAAACCAGATGCTTAAGGTCTTTCACAAAAATCACAATGCCAGCTGCTTTAGAATCAATGAGCCTGTTGAGTTATTTGGCTCCTTAGATACCTGTGGCACCATACAACTTTGCCGCCCACCCAAGCCAAACCACTCTCTAGGATCGTTTAGTTACTTGAATGAGCCAGGAACCAATTCGTCCAGTTTTTAAAGCAAATTCTTTTTAATTGTTTCGGTTAGTCATTCGATAAAAACACTTCTTTGTTCTTCTTTTGAGCTCTGGTGATCACTGGAGCGGCTAGATGTTTGGCTTGAGACAATTGGGCTTATTCACCTCCTGGGGCCGTGTTTGCTGTATATTATTGAGGTAGTCTAACGAAGAGAGCATCCGCCATGAAATTCTTCCCCCCTGGAATGCTACTTCAAATGAGAAAAATTGAATCGCTTGAAATACTGAGGGCCCAGCTGACTTGTTTTAGAGGACAGCTTCCGGGGCGTTTTTAACAGCTTCCAGAATTCTTATCGATCAGTCCATTTACCTCAACACGGTGTTTTTGCTCCTTCCAGGAAATGTCTCAGAGTCAGCAAGGCCCAACGAACTGCAACAACTTCTTTCTCCCAGACGGACCCACCTTCTCTCTGTTTCAGACAGCTTAACCGGAGTGTAGCGCACAAAGGCTGTACAAGTCCCCTTCTCAATTTGAGTTAGAAAAGTAATACCGCTCCAATAGCCACATCACTTGCACTTGCGGCTCATGAATTCAGCGAAAGGAGCTGTCCATATCCGGGTGTCTTCGGCACTGCGTTCTGCCAGACGTAAACAGCTCGTTTTAGCTTTTCAAAAGTGGCTGGACTCCATAGACCACTCTAAGCGGCTTCCTAGGCCTGGCTTCACCCTTCCCCTTAAGTTTTTCAAGACGATTGTGCATGGGCATTGCTATCTAGCAAATGTCGGATGAATTCCGGTCAAAAATTTGCCAAATCCAAAAAAGCTTTGGAGTTGTTTTCCTGGTTCGTGGTGGAGCCCACTCCAAAACGCACGCACCTTTCTCTGGACTCCATCTCTATGCCTTCAGATGAAATGCATATCCCAAATAAGGTCAATTTTTGTCTTGATGGAATTCACATTTTGACAATTTTAGCATAACAAACTTAGCGCACACAGTTTTTGTAAAAAACGTGGACCCGCACTAACATTCACATGTTCATCTAAGGTTCTCCGTCGTAGATAAGGATATCATCAAAAGATAAACCAGAACCCCCTGTATAAAATGATCATGAAACACTTGAACTTGATCATTTGCATGAATACCAGCTAGGGCCCTTGTCAAACCAAATAGGAAGAACGTTGAATTGGGAAATCCAACCCCATCCGGGCAAGGTATAAAAAGCGTCTTTCTCACTCATCCCCTCCTTAATTCGAGATCGTAGTATGCTTCTCATCAGATCCAACTTCGTGAAGATCTTTCCTTCGCTAAATGGGCCAACATGTCCTTCATCAAAGAAGGGGGTACACGTTTTCCACAGAAATAGCGTTACTTCAAATTTCTGTAATCCACTACAAGTGCTTGGACACCATCTTTCTTTCACGGCAACAGTACTGGGCCACTACCCGGGCACACTAGCGGGCTGAATGACCAACTCCAGAGATAAATTTATCAATACAACAAACTTAGCTCTTTCCAATTCTCCTGGGGTCATTGAGTACAACTTGTTTCGGGCCAGGCTTCAACAAAAAGGCCAAAATTCCTCAATACACAGTCCGCTTGAGCCGGCGTGAGGCGGAAGCTCGTCCGAGGCCTCTTTCACTGAACACATCTTCTAACAATCCCATACTCCCTTTGGGAATTTTCTTCCTCATGTTTCACGGGCTCAAGATTAACCTCTGGAACCGACCATATTTCTCAAATTAGGTCCCTCACCGGTTCTCGGCTGGAATCTGGCCCCTTCCCCTGAGCCGCTGGCTTTGTGCGTTTGCGCAATAACCCCTATTCTCCAGAACCTGAGGACCTACTTACATTCCCACACCAATACTGAAGCCCGTTGAACATGAGGGAGAAAATTCCCAAACCGCGTATTAGGGATTTAAAAAGATGTGTCTCAGTGGAAAAGGCCTCGGGACGACAGCTCCGCCTCACCGCGCCAACGGACTGTGCCCTATTGATTTTAGCCTGAGCGTAAGCCTCCCGAAACCAAAGTTAGTACTCAATGACCCCACGGGGGAATTGGAAGAGCTAAGATTGTTTATTGATAAAAAAAATTTGGAACGTCTATGTATCATTCAGCCACCAAGCTACGGGCCAACCGGGTAGTGGCCCAGACTGTTCCGTGAAAAGAAAAGATGGTTCCAAGCATTGTAGTGTGATTACACGAAACTTTTGAACAGCTATTTCTGTGGAAAACGATCGCTTACCCCCCTATCCTTTGATGAAGGACATTTGGACCCATTTAGCGAACGGGAAAGATCTTCACGACAGTTCGCGACTACTGAGAAGCAAACGCACATACACTAACGATCCAATTAAAACGGAGGGCCGGCATGAGTGGAAGACCGCTACTTTAACTGCCGATGGGTCTGTTTTCCCAAATTCAACGCTTCTTCCTTTTGGTTTACAAAAGGGGCCCAGCTGTATTCTGCAAAGATCAATCAAGTGTTACCATGACATCTATACAGGGGAGTTTCTGGTTTTCTTTTTGAATGATCATCCTCATCTACACGGAGAACCTTAGCATGAAACATGTTGTAAGTTAGTGCGCGTCAGTTTTACAAAAAACTGTGTGCCGTAAGTTCGTATGCTAAATTGTCAAACATGTGAATTCCTAATTCAAGACAAAATTGGACTATTTGGGATATCGCATTTCATCCTGAAGCATAGAGATGGATCCAGAGAAGGGTGCGTGCGTTTCTGAGTGGCTCCACCACGAACCAGTAAAACAACTCCAAAAGCTTTTTGGGATTGCAAATTTTTACCGGCAATCATCCCGACATTTGCTAAGATAGCAATTGCCATCCACAAATCTCTTGAAAACCAAAAAGGAGGTTGAAGCAAGGACCAGGAAAAGCCGCTTTAGAGTGGTCTATGGACAACAGTGCCAACGACCACTTTTTAAAAGCTTAAAAACGACTGTTTGCTGCAGAACCAGTGCTGGAAACACCCGGATTGATGGACACTCCTTTCGCTGATTCAAGCCGACTTGAGGCAAGTAATGTGGCATATGGAGCGGTCATTACTTCAACTCAATGAGACCAAGGGACTTATACAGCCGTGGTCTACACCTCCCGTAAAGCTGTCGGGAAACAGAGAAGAAAGGTGAGCGTCGTCTGGAGAAAGAAGCTTTTCGCAGTCGTTCGGGCTTGCAGACTGGAGACAATTTCCTGGGAAGGAGCAACACACCACGTTTGAGGTTTATGGACTGATATAAAGATTCTGGAAGCTTTAAAAACGCCCCGGAAGCTGTCCTCTAATACAAAAGTCCGCTGGGCCCAGTATTTCAAGCGATCAATTCTCATTTGAAGTCACATTCCAGGGGGAAGAATTTCATGGCGGCATGCTCTTCTACGACTACCTCAATATAACAGCACACGCCAAGGAGTGAATTAACGCACAACCAATTGTCTCAGTCCAAATCATCTAGTGCCGCTCCAGTGATCACCAGAGCTCAAAAAGGACAGAACAAAGAAGTGGTTTTACGAATGACCTACCCGCAACACCATTAAAAGAGCCTTTAAAACTGGACGAATGTTCCTGGCATCATTCAAGTAACTATTTGACGATTAGAATGTTTGGCCTTGAGGTGGCAAGCAAAAGTGTATTGATGCCCACAGGTAACTAAGGAGCCCAAATACTACAACAGGCTCATGATCTTCTAAAACCGCAGCTGGCCACTTCTGAGATTGTTGAAAGACCTTACCACTCTGGCTTAGTAGCGGCCAAAATTCTGAGTGGCCTACTTTAAAGAATAACGACATTGAAGCCCTACTGTAGAGCTGTCCAGGTGCATATAACACGGCAAAGAGGGAACCTCCTTGGTAACGCCAGTAGGATTGTTACAAAATGTAGCTAGGAAACGGCTCCCTGAAGGAATCTCTATGGAACTTATACTAAGAATTGCCCACAAAACCCTGGTTGGATAATCACCGGCTCCATCTGGGAAGGGACTAATTTGTTTTCCAAAACAAGTACATTGCATACCTTAATGTTCCAAAGCCCATTTCCCTACTGCTAAAATGCTGGCTAAACTGTTTATATCCACATATCTATCAGGTCTACCATGGCGTCCCAGAGCGCATACATAAATGCTCCCTGACCCAAAGGCCCTCCAATTTCACCCTTCAAATTGGACGCAAGTCTCCTGAATTATAGGCCAAACCGCCCACGGTCGTTAAGCTCACCCACCACCCCCAAACCAATGGGGCCTGTGAGAAGACTAAGCAGTTTAGAACAATATCTCAGATGCTACATAACTTATTCAACAAGATAACTGGTCCGAATTCATTACATTGCCGAAAGATGGCACATATAACAACTCCGTACACAGCAGTACTGGATTTATCCATTAATAGTTGGCTCGGGCGACAAGATTCATTCCCATACCTGACACCCTTCTCGTGAAAAACCTAACATCATTCGTTGGATATGAATGATACAACAACTTCAACTAACCTGGCCAGTAACAGCAAAGCATTAGAATGAGGCCCATCAAGCTCATAAGAAAAATCTTGCGGAACAAAGAAAGATCCCCCAGAAAGAAACTATTTAACATGTGGGATGACAAGTTTTCTCTGGCCACCAGATACCTGCAGACCACTAACAAAAGTCACAAGAAACTTTCAGGTCCTAAGACGTTGGTCCATTCCCAATTAAACGAGATTATAAATCCCGTAACAGTCCAGCTAACCTTACCCAAAACTCTCGACGAATTCATCCGGGTTATTCCATGTTACAGTTTTGCTAAAACCTGAACTACTTCCTGACTATAAGACCCATGGTGTCTCCGCATACGCAATACTGATCGAAGCGCAAACAACATTTTGAAGTTAAAGAAATTCTGGAACTCTCCGCAAATGGAGAGGGCCGATCTCCAGTATCTTATAGCCTGGAAACATTTTCCCTTCTTCCACAAGCCGAATGGAGTTAATGAAACCGACGTGCAAAGCCCCTAAGGTTGCGTCAAAGCATTTTCGTTCCAAGTTCCTGACAAACTAATAGGATTCGTTGTTGGTTTGTAATTGTGTAGTGATTAATAATTGTCTTTATATTGTAAACATCTACCTACTTTTCTAGGACTGTGATTTTCCTTTTTCTAGGAGGGCCCGAATGTCACGCTTCAAAGATCTTCTGCTATTGCTTTGCATCTTTTCGACGCCATACGTAATGGGAGGGGGGAAGAGGGGAGACTAGGAATAAGTTGGGGAAGTGAGCTGAAGGCTGTATACATTTCATCTGTTGTTATAATAAAACACAATGGCGAAGCGGGGAAAATAAGCTAGAAGTTTAGGTTTCATTTCTCGTATCAGCATTTCTCTCTTCTGGTAATGCAACCTTATCAAACTATGCAAAGAAGCTCAAACGGACAGAAGGCCTCATCATACACCTAGAAGATGCCACATGATTCACTTCCACCAACTTCTAATTGGACAGGTGTCATTTGAACTATTGGAGGTGGGAACATATCCCATCACTTTCTATATGATGAATTGCGCGCCCTATTTCTCAGAATTCAGAATTCTTTGGTTGCTACCACTTCATTTCAGTAAAAGATATCTTTTCTCTAAACTAAAGAGTCTAAGTATTTCTTTTCCTGGGATTTTGAATGGAAGCTTCGCCTGCAGTTACCTCTTCACACTGGGGTAGAGCAGGCTGAAGCCACGTTGGCCCAATGTTTCCTGTTCACATGGGGTTAGACCAGGCTGAACCTGATGCAGGTCAGTCCCTTATATTTTTCCAGACTGGTTCCTTGCAGGCCTGGATCTAACCAGCCTGGATCTGTGGGCCAGACCCACCGATGTTTGACACCCCTGTTCTAGGCTAACACCATCTCAATCAATCAACAAAATATGATGTGGAAATGCACAATATGACTTTTACTAATTGGGAATATCAATTGCTAATAAATCAAAGGGAGTACGTTTTACATTAATTTCTTTTTTTGTACATCTATGGACAACAGGATCAGTTGCAAGAGGTGGTATTCAGTAGGTTCTGACACGTTCTGCGAGAACCAGCAGCTGGACAATTTAGAGTCAGTTCAGAGAACCTGGCAAATACCATCCTCTGATGCCCCACCCCCATCCATCTCTGCCTCCCAAGTCTTCAAGCTGATCAGCTGGGTCTTCTGTTTTTGCCCTAGCACAGAGATCCCAAGCTGGAAAGCAGGTTATGAGGTGGGGAGGAATGGTGATTTTTGCGGATAACCTTCCCCAGGAGTGGGGGAGGGAATCGGGGATTATGCAGTATCCTGCTCTGCCATGACCCACCAAGCCAGCGTCCACCCAAGGCCATGCCCCACAGACACTGGTAGTAAAAAACTTTGCAATCCCACCACTCAGTCAGTTGCTGAGCACGCAAAATGCAGTGCACCATGACAACACTAGAGGGGCACTGTGGAAGTTCCAGAACCAGTGTTGTAAGTACATTTGAACAGGGGTCAGTCCTAACTTCAAATGTTGTTCGAGAACTACTTTACAACCTGTGTTCCACCAGCCTCACTTACCAAGATATCAGGAATGCGGTTAAACTTCTTATATGTCTCACCTATCTAGGTGACCAAAAACTGGTTTTTCTATAACTGATAGATCATAAATGTTGACTTACATTCTAGGTTCTAGAAGCTAGATCATTTTGAAAAGCTTTTAATCACATACACATCAAGATATTAAATTTTACTTTAAACTCTAAAGTTTCACAATCGCATGCCAATGGAAAACAGTTTGCTCTCTTCTTTTACAGCATTTTCTTGCAACTTTTATAATATTATTCTTTATCTCTCATGAGAAAGAAATATTGCCCCATTAAATGTCTTTCTTAACAGAACTATTAAGCTGATATGCTATTATATTACTGAAAAGTAGGAAAGAGTGAGCAGATGGAGGATGTCTGGTTAACTGAAGTTAAACTGTTTCGGTTACGGGTTCTGGAGGAGAAGAAGCTACAGATTCTTTAGGAACTAAGCTGAAAGTATCATCAAAATACTTTCAAGCTCTGTTTAAATCAAATCATCAACGAAAATCATAGCAAAACTATAGACGGCTGATACCTCCCAGACAAAAGCCAAAACTTGGAGTAAGACACCTCAAAGGGATTATTGCTGGCAATAGAATGTAAATTATAACTATCTTTCACCCTTATTGAATCACACCTATTAGCCGAGCCAGCAAGCACTTTTTCCACAGTAAATCTCGAACCCATTCTATTCTCACAGGGAATAAGAAGATCAGAAGAACATATGCCCAGGTGCACTGCCATTACTGTCTTAGCATCTATTGATATAGTTGCTCAGTCCTGCTCTTTACAACTTTACAGACGAAAAAAAATTAAGTTAATGAGGAAATGGAGAAGTTATTTTCTAAATGTAGTGTATCAGTACAGTAGATCTAATGTAACTCCTTTGTTGGTAAAGGCACTTCTGCGGTATGATACAAACCAGGCAGTGTTAAATGAATCCTTAAATAAAGTTGTGATCCTCATAATAGTAGTTTGGCACTCTTTTCAAGAACCATTGATGCGATACAATGGGGCTGGAACAATTTTTCAACCTTATGCTCAAACCCTTTTCCATTCTAGAAGCCAAGCAAAGAATGGAATGGAACTAGAAATAGAAATAAAAGAGAAGAGAATTTCTTTTATTTGGCCAAAGATGTGAATAGGAGTGGAATTGAGCATGGAGTGGAAGTGGAATGAATGAATGGAATGGAATGGAACTGGAATGGAATGTAATGAAGTGAATGGAATGGAATGGAAATGAATGAAGTGAATGGAATGAAAATGGAATTAGAATAGAATAGAATAAGAATAGCAATAGAATAGAAATAGAATAGAATAGAATAGAATAGAAATAGAACAGACAGAACAGGACAGAAACAGAACAGAACAGGAATAGAATAGAAAATGGAATGGATTAGAATTAGAATTAGAATTAGAATTAGAATTAGGAATTAGAATTAGAATTAGATTAGAATAATAGAATTAAAATAACAAAGGATAGAAACTAGAAATAGAATAGAATAGAATAGAATAGAATAGAATAGAATAGAAATAGAAAAGTTCCTTTATTAGAACTTAAAGGTGATTGGACCAAACAAAGGACTTTGTCTTGTGCATATGCTCTCAATGTACATTAAAAGAAATCATCAGGGAATCATAAGCAATACACACACTTAGTGATAGTTATTAGATTACTAATAGCAATCAAATCATAATAGAAACCTCTATATATAATAACAATATAAATTGTGAAGATTCAAGCAACATGGTTATAGTCATAAGTGGGAAGAGATAGGTACAGGAAAGTACGATTATATTTTGTAGTTGCATGAAAATAGTAATGCAGTCTTAATAAATAAGTTGAACAGTGTTGGGAATTAGTTGTTTAGCAGAATGATTGCATTCGGCTGAAAAACATATCCTGTGTCTAGTTGCTCTTTTCTTAGTGTCATTTTGAGGGTAGAAGTTGAAAACATTTATGTCCAGGGTGTGAGGGGTTTTTCTTCCTTTCCTTTTGAAACCATCTCAAACAGTTGGAAGTAAGTGTTGTAATGTTCTTTTTCCTCTGGGAGATATTCTAGTTGGGTGCTGATTAGGCGTGGGAAGTCGATGAAACAAAGTCTAGCCTTGTGCTAGTCCTAAGGCTCTCCTCTCTTCCCTTTCACACCACTTACACATGAACTTGTGAGATGAAGTTATCTTTCACATAGGTTTAGGTTTAATTAATATGAAAGTAATGCCCATCTGTGAAAAAACCTTACTTGCTTGAGGTTAGGATTGTTCCAACTCTGCTGGTCTTTTGGTAAGTTGTTGAAAAATTTTATTACTCTCAAGTTACTCATTCAGGAAATGTAGGAAATCCATCTTTGGGGCTTACTATTTTGAATGCAGTGGCTTCTACAGTGAGACATTTTCACTTTGATTATTTTTTGGAAGTCTTTGTCAGCAGGAGGAGGAGGAGGAAGAGGAAGGGAAGAAGAAAAAGAGGGAGAAGGAGAAGGAGGAGGAGAGAGAAATTTTTGCTTTTGAATAATATGAATGAGAGCGAAGTAAATATGGTAAGCACAAAATATTGAATTTTTTTCTTCCCTAATCATTAGGGCAAAGTTGAGGCAGCTGAAGTAAGGCAGCATATTTTAGGAAGCAGGCAAAGGCAGCAGTCATTTAAAAAATTCCAGGAAGAGATAAATCCAATCCATCTGCTTCATGTGGAACAACGAGGACGAAAAACTATTTCCTATTCTTACTCACCTCAGGCACTGTAAATGTAATGTGTGTGTTTCTTTACTGACTCCCCTTTGCTTGCAAAGCATTTTGGATAATGCAAGTGTAAAAAGGCCCATTTTCTTTAAACAGTAGAAGAGGGCGTACACATAAATTGGTTAAATTGCCTATATCCCTCAGTCATTGCACTAACAATTGGAGTCTCCAATTACAACTAGAATGGTTAAGCAAGCACCAGGCAGAACTGAATGCAGGAAGTGGTGAGATTTTAAAGGATTAATATCTATTAATCCTAAATTAATCCACCTTCAGATTACTGAAAGTCTCCGGTATCTTAGCTTGCAGGTTCCTTCTTGCTAGCAATCATTTTCCAGACAGATTAGAATGATATGATTTTTTAGTAAATAAATTGTGGCTTCATGGTACCAGCATATATCAAAAATATTAAATGAGTAAATTGAAATCATAGGAGTAAGAATATAGAATAACAGTTGGAAGGGAACTTTGAGGTCTTCTAGTCCCAAGCCCCTGCTTAAGGCAGCGAAAACCTACTACCATTTTAGCACTTAAGCAGAAAGATGGAGGGCGGACTCAGTTGCAGTTGGTAATGAATGCACCAGTTGGAAGACCTGAATATATCACTAGGAACTGATCATCATGGGGAAAAATCTATGCCAAATTGGACCTGGAAATGACTCTAAGGTGCACATCATCAGCTGATGAACATTGAAGTTCTTACCAAAACCCACTACCAGAAATGCAATGCGTAGAGACATTCTGAGATAAACTGAAGCTGATGCTTGATAGAGAAGAAAGAAAAGATGTTTAGAAATAGAAACTAGAATAGAACAGAACAGAACAAACAGGAACAGAAACAGACAGAACAGAATAGAAATAGAATGATAGAATAGAATAAACAGAGTTGGAAGGACCTATGGAGATCTTCTCGTCCAACCCCCTGCTTAGGCAAGAAATCCCTATACCCTTGCAATCAATGGTTGTCCAATATTCTTCTTAAAAACATTTTCCAGTGTTGGAAAGCCTCCACCAACTTCTGGAGGCAAGCTTGTTTCCACTGATTAAAATTGTTCTAGCCTGTCAGCAAATTTCCCTTACTTCTAGGTTGCTTACTCTCCTTGATTGGTTTCCACCACTGCTTCTGTCCTACCCTCAAGGTGCTGAGCAGCAGTGCATGGTGGTTTAAGGACTAGGGATTGAGAAGATTTAGGCTTCAAATTTCTAGGCTTGGAAACCATGTCCACTTTTCAATCTACTATCACAAGCTTGAAGGTGAAGTCATCTTTGAGGTGGAAGAGCTATCTAGACTGCCTTGTGTTCTTAGAGAGAAGATAAACTATAAATTCCATAAAAAAATGTATAAATGTATATCAGAAGCCTGTAAGGACAGAGCTAAGCCAAATAAATAGGTTGAATGGATGGCTGCTAACAAAACTAGAAGATGCATGCTTAGCTTTCTCCATCCATTTTTAAAAACGTCTCATAGACTATATTATAATTCCAGTTCCACTATTTATTCCAGCATTCAGCAGACAATTATGTGAAGAAATATATCTGGAACAATGCATTTGGATCTCGAGGCGTACTACTTTATTACATTTCTGATCAAACGTAACAGGCTATAATAACCTGAAGGGAGTTCATTAATGGTTTTAGTATTCATCTTGCGACTTAGGATAATGCGTTCAGAACAAGCTGTAGAAGATTAGGTAAATGAACAAACCAGAACACCAGCAAGTTGTAGTTTCAGCGTTTCCAAGATTTCCATGTGGAACTCGCCTTCCCTCCCATCAATCTTCCATCCACCCAATTTCTCTGAGTGGCTAACAAATCTGCTAGAGAATTCCAATAATGTAACTAATGGCTACATTTTGAGTTATGTACCTCATTACCAATAATGGCGAAAGGAGCACTGACTTTGCTGCTAGTCTTATCAGTTAATAACCACTTCAGGCCTTGTAAAGCCACACTTGGGAATACCACATCCAGTTTTGGTCACCATGATATAAAAAAAGATTGTGGAGACCCTATGAAAAGGTGCAGGAGAAGCAAACAAAGATGATTAGGGACTGGAGGCTAAAATGAATCTAAAGACAGTTTGCTGAATTTGGGTATTGTCTTAGTCTGATGAAAAGAAGGATCTAGGTGAACATGATTAACCGTGTTCAGATATCTTCAGAGGTTGTTAGATCATGGGAATGAGGACTCAGGACACCAGCCGTAGTAACCATTTGTCTTTACTTCATTCTAGGACTGAGCAACCAAAGAAACCGCGGGCACCTTTTCATAGTTCAGGGCTGCTACAGCTGGTGGCCAGGATGGCTCTTCATAATTCCCGCCATCATAGAACATCCAACAATTGCGAGTGAGTATTGTTAATTACATAACACCCCCCCACCTCATCTGGTCCAACCAATCTGAGAGCCTCACCTACCATCACATAATCAATGTAGGCAGACGGAGCTTTTATGGTCCGACTGGGCCTGCGATTCAGTCACAGTTTAGGCCTCTGGATTTGTTTGGACGGATACTGTTTGTTCCTCCCGCTACTTCTTTCTTGGAACCTCCTGGAAGGTTCGAGTTGGGCATGCTGCTCCCA
>BHFT01006783.1:0-17799 GCA_004320025.1 Laticauda laticaudata | reverse complement strand
ATCCATGTATTCATAACTATGTTTTTACTTATACCTATTATCTTGTAAGCAATTGACTAAATAAATAAATAAATAGATAAATAATTAAACCCAAGTACTGCTGACAAGAATCATTTCATCTTCAGGGTCCAAGTACTCCTGACAAGAATCATTTCATTTTTTTATTTGTTTACTTTTATAGAACTCACTTCATTTGATTATCTTTACAGAACTCAATGAAATAAGTGCTATGGGGGAGGGGCAAATACATCATTAGAAACTGGACTTCCTTTGCATCTATTTTCAGGATACTACATAAACATTTGGCTATTTCCAGCCTTTGGTAGTGTTCCAAATAGTAGACTTCAGCTAATCAGCCAGCTTGGAAAGTGCAATGGACCAACTCACTACAGACAACTCACTATAGCCAACTTGCCATGATAACAACTCAATTTAATTATTATATTTATTATTATTTAATAATTATATAATAATTATATAATTATTAATTATTATTATATATATATGTTTTTTTAAGGTTTCGCGGATACTTACATGTGTGCTGTTCTCTTGGCAATGCCCCATAGATTCTCCATGGGGTTCAGGTCAGGTGAGTTTGCTGGCCAATCAAGCACAGTAATTCCATGATCATTGAACCAGGTTTTGGTTGGCTGCTTTTTGGCAGTGTGGCAGTACGAATAATTAAGTCAGCTCCCTAAAGCTCGTTTGTTGGAAGGAAGCATGAGTGGTCCAAAATTATTGTATCACTATTTATGAGCTAGCACTTGAACCTGGACTTAAATCAGTGAAGCACTAGTTAAGGCAACTAACCAACCGTTAGAATTTGGACGAGATTTAGAAATATAGACTCCCAAAACCTCTATCTCTCAGACGGTGTTTGGATTATAAACATTCAAAACTTTGAGATGAGGATATAAACATACGAGCGCACCTCACTGCTTGACTTATGATTCTAGTGCTCAACGTAAGTCCATTTTCCTCAGAACTGGGTCCTTGGTTTTCAACTAGAAGATCTCTATTCAATGTGGAATTAAGGATAATTCTACATTCAAGATATTTGAAGTGATCTTTGCGCACAACTGAGACCCAACCGCCCCCAAAAAAAAAAGATTTTTTCCAAAAACAAAGGAGGGGAGTTACTCTTCTCTTAGAGTTTCACAGAAAGATAATATTTGGGAAGGCTTGAGGACTTGGAGTCTTTTTAATAGTTTAATCCATATAGTGCATAATATTAAAAAGTGGTTACGCATTGGCTACCTTCTTCCATATTTTTAGCCCCTTTCTTGCTATAGTCTAGTATATGCTTGATGAGCATGTTAACGAATCGATCGATGTGGAGTCGTCTCCCGGAGAGAAGATTGTATGAGACGGACCGGGGGAGCGCCAGAAGCAGAACCAGTTCTGTTTTTGCTTTTGCCAGGTTAAGACACTTCTGATGTTGTTTGGTTGTTCAGGAGAGGCTTGACAAGAGGCATATACATTTTAAAGCTCCCTGTCAGGATCTGTCTGTGTGTGTGGCTCTTAAATGCACTGATTCCAGCTTAGTCCACTCCTTGTGAAAGTTCCCAACACTTTTGAATGGCCTTTTTCTGACAAGCGCTCTCCCGGCTGCGGTCATCCCCTGCTGCCTGTGGCAGCCTTTTTCTTCCACACTTTTCCTTTCGCATTTTCCTTTCGCATTCTATTTTAATTGTGCTTTGATACAGCACTTTGGAACTGCCAACTTCTCTTTGCAATTAACCTTTTGATGGCTTCCCATCCTTTATGGAGGGTGTCAATAATGTTTTCTGTACAACCTGTCCAGGTCAGCAGTCTTTCCATGATTGTGATTACTACTGGAACCAGAGCTGCAGAGGCCCATTTTAAGGCTCCGGAACCTTGCAGGTGTTGGCTTGAATTAGCTGAATAGAATGGGACACTTTGAGCCCTAGAATATTGAACCTTTTCACAATATTCTAATTTTCTGAGATTGTGGATTTGGGGTTTTCATGAGCTATAAGCCACAATTATCACAAATATGACAAATCACAGCTGGCACAATCTTGGTTTTCATGTAATGAATCTATCTCATATATTAGGTTCACCTTCTAAGTTGCATTGCTGAAATAAATGGACTTTTGCATGGTATTCTAATTTTTTGAGTTTCACCTGTACATTTCATTCTCTCCCTCCTTTTGCATCCTTTCTTGAATTATTCTATTTTATTATTTCTTTGATATTAGTGTAATTCTTGTCCCACAGTAAGTTTTCCCATGGTCAGTTGGCTGTGGTGAGTTGACTACAGAAAATTGTCATATACTCCTTGCAAAATTACCTTAACCTCTTTTACATGTTCAATAGAACTTTCATATTAATACTTCTAAAGTTACATGTCCACGAATTTCAATGCATCTGACAAGTGAGAACAGTTTAAAGGAAGGAAGGAAGGAAGAAGGGAGGGAAGGAAGGAAGGAAAGAAGGAATGAGGAAGTTTTGAAGCTAACACCTGGTTGTTTCTCTGCAGTTGACCTTTCATAAAAACTAATTCATCCTCTAGCTAGAAAAGGAAATCTAAAACCTGAAGTGCTAAGTCCAATAAAAGACAGAGAGGAAAATAAACCTTTTTGACTGTTAAAATCCCTTCTTGTGTGTCCTTGTCAGTGATGATATCAAACATGTCAGATCCATCGCCGGCAGCAATGCTGTACTCAATTGCAGCATTTTCACCCACATCGGGGTCATTGGCTTTTATTCTGCCAAGCGAAGTCCCAAGTGGTGCAGACTCTAGAGAGATGAACTGATATGTGCCTGGAAAAAAAAAGAAGTGTAAGTGTGTATGTGTGTGTGTATACACATGTGCATCTAGATATTCAACTGTATAAATAATTTTAAAAATTCAGCAGAAACAAGTTCCTCAGCTTCTGGTTGAATACAAGAAAAAAAAAACCCAGCAGATTTGAACACAGAGATAATACTTGGGAATTAAAAGTTATAAAAGAAAATACAATTGTGATGGAGTACAGTCTTTTTTGATCTGTTATCTATAAATTTTAGATTATAGGTGTAAACAGTAGATACTTGGTAGCACTAATGGCCCAATTCACTGTCCATATTCTTACCCTGGAAAGTATACAGGTGTATCTACTTAAATATAATTTCTAAAATCAATGTGTATTAATTTTTTTAGTTTATAACAGATTGCAAAGTAGTCAATCTTGGGATAATAATGTCACCGAAATTCGCCTGAAGCTAAAATTGAAATGACTCAAGTGGGTTGTTGTGGAACGACATCTGTTATAATTTTCAGAGCAAGTTTCAAAGAATTTTAATGAGACTGTCAAATTTGGAGGGAGGACATTTTGAGGGTAAAAGTAATGTTGAACTCAATCGTATGCTGGACCCTGCCAGTCCACAACCACTTGGTATTGCAATTAAATAATAAACAAATAAACAAGCAAATGATTCTATTGTAGACATTTAACATTTAAAGAGCAAACTGGACTTTCACGCTGAATGTCTGAAAGAAATGTTGATGGTATCTAGGTGAACTGGAGGTTCTTGAAAAACCAAGTGGGATAAAATCTGGCTATTGCTTTGATGAAATACCATCAAGATATACTAGGACTATAGCAAGACAAGGGGGCTAAAAATATGGAAGAAGGTAGCAATGGTAAACCACTTTTTATATTATGCACTAGTATGGATTAACTATTAAAAGACTCAAGGTCCAAGCCTTCCCAAATTAATTATCTTTCTGTGAAACTCTAGAGAAGAGTAACTCCCTCCTCTTGTTTTTGGAATCTTTTTTTTTTTGGGGGGGGGGNTTTTTGGAATCTTTTTTTTTTTGGGGGGGGGGAGGGGCAATAATTATATTTCTTAATTCAGTTAAAAGATTGGCTTACTTGCTGATATTGGCTATTGGGAGCTCTTGTTTATTTTCAATAGATAATATTAAGTACACACAAGAATGGAATAATTTTAACTGCACATTTTAACTTGATGGTTAATTACTGTGTACTGTAATATAGCATAATAGTATAATAAGGAAAGTATCTTGAGGATACTTCTGGGTTGAAAGGTGATGTTAGAAAAATTAAGAGACTAATGAAAGCTATTTGTAAATAAATTATTTATTTTAGTGTGTTGCACAGATTTATGGGGATGCTTTGCCAAATATAACCATAGAAAGGGTAGTGAATGGATAATAGCTACTTCTTAAATGAATAGGCTCATTTGAAGGAAGATTTTCAAGATCCCAACATAGAATCTGGACTCTTTTAGAAACTGATTACTTGTTTGCAATGTTGGAATAAAGGACTCTAGTTCTTGCATGGAAATTCATTACAGATAATCCTTCATTTATGACTGGTTACTTAACAAATATTTGAAATTATAACAGAGTTAAGACAAAGTTACTTATAACCCATCCTCAGATTATGACTGCTGTACCACCCACAAGCTTATATTATCACATTTTGGGTGCTTGGCCACCAGCTCATATTTACAACTGGTTGCAGCATCCCATGGTCATGTGATTGTATTATCCACCAAAAAACACCCATTGGATAAACTGGATTTAGATTTATGACCACATGATTCATTTTACATCCACATGCTTTGCTTAACAACAGCAGTGACTTATTTAATGACCACTGTAAAAATAGCCTTAAAATTGAATCCGGTCACATGTGACTCAATTTTCAATCACAACAACTTACCATCACAATTCCAGGCTGAATTGTGGTTGTAAGTCAAGGACTACCTGTATCTGTGTCTCTCCTTGGTCTTTATGAGCAACCTGGAGACTTTGATCCACAATACAAATTGTAAACTCTGCATTTGTTGTCACAGAAGAAAAATAATTCTGTTTTTTATTATATAACTCAATGATAAAGGATTCTGTTATATCCGACATGGCTCATATTGAATCTTTTGGCATTTCTAAGCAGGATTTTGGAAGATTCTCTCTAAAACCTTTGAGAATTAGTGTAAACCATTCTCAGGTCGTTGGATCAAAGGTCTGACTTTATATATCTTGATTATTTTATCCTTTTCATTTAAGAAATTTTGTTAGAGAGACACTGAGGCTCCTTCTAAAGCTTCAGAAAAAAAAAGTATGTATTGCTTGGACATAAGACCACAAGAGGCAATAAAGCTTGTTTTACACCATAAGTCTTACAATCTTATATAATTGACTATGGTAGCAAGAGCTGATGGAAGTTTAAATTCTTGGATGGTAGCAGCTTGCCTATTTTTGTTTTTGACAATTTCAGATATTGTGTTCAAAGTAAATCGCTGTGTCCTTTTCTGTTTAAGAAGCTGTAAAAATAAGAAGCTGCCCATAAAGGGCAGATCCATGAGGAATTTATTGCACAAGTACTTGAGACTTAAAGTTGTCTTTGCTGTTTGTCTTTAAAACATAGGAAAGACATTTAAAAGTCACCAAAGACTCTCCATTCTCTTATGGAAAAATTTACACTGATACAATCAGCCAGGGACTCATTCTTTGCATTAAAAAATTAAAAACTGAAAAAATTAGAGACTTTGAAGACTTTAATTACATTACAGATCTTCATAATCATCATCATCATCATCATTATTATTATTATTACTGTTGTTGTTGTTACTGTTGTTGTTATTACTGTTGTTGTTATTGTTATTATTCCATTATTTTAAATTTTTCCTCCCACACAATTCATAGAAACACTAAGACTTATTATCTTCCATATCCTAAAGTCTAACAGACGGTGTACAGATTTGAGCAATTAATTTTGGAATGACATTCCAAGTTGTAAATGAATGTTCATTTATACATTGAAATTGTTTTCTTAAAATAAGATTCCCATCACCCACATGCAGCCAAAACTGCAATTAAGTTTGAATTCTATCATTTTAGTTTGCCCCACATTCTGTCTAACCTAGAAATAAGTCATACTGAGTGTAAGCTGTCCTGAATTACTGCCAGTTATCTTATCAGGTACAGCAGAATAATTTAATGAATGCTAAAAAATAAATAGGAATCCTCAATCTGTATTTTTCTACATATATTTGCACCACAAATTTAATTCAACTTGTGCTTGCATAGTGAATGAATGGCAGTTTAAACTATTGTAATCACCATTCAGGTTTTTGAGTTTGAATTTCAGTGGGCAAGAGATAAAACTTAAACAGCCTTCAATCAATGTTGACAAATGCATGCTGTCTTAAAGAAAATCTGATGAAATGTTGATACACCAAAGGATTTTTTTTCTTTTTTAAAAAAGAAAAGTGACTCTCTTTTTCCCCACTCCCCAAAATAAAATGAACAATTTATTCTAAATATCATGTATATTGTATAACAGCTTTGAACAAGATAGTATGCATTTATTTAATAAATACTTTGTATACCACTCATTTCACTGTTTTGGGTGACTTTAGGTAGATTAAAATATAATAAAAATAGAGATATAAAGTATATTATGTTTGGGAAAAGAACTCTTTAGGGCAGTATTTCTCAACCTTGGCAACTTTTAGATGTTGGCATGCTGGCTGAGGAATTCTGGGAACTGAAGTCTAGACATTAAAGTTGACATGGTTGAGAAATACTGCTTTTGGAGGAGATTAAATTAGCATACAAGGTACCAATTACCTGTTTTCAGTATATCAGAAATGCACTAGGAAACAAAGTCTGTTGTCAGCATTTTTCTGTTACAGAAGCAAATAGCCATTTTCCAAATAACCACATATATACATTGCCTCTGTTGTTCACTACAATTTTGCCAATTTCCATTCACTTTTTTGCAGCTGGTAGATGCTAAAGGTATTTGCATGAAAAAATTTACCAGCCAGTTACTTCATAGGGGAATGGGAGGGGGAACTATTATATCTGTAACTATATCACTTCATGAAAGATTGCAAATTCACATCATTTGTATCATGGCATCATCTCACATCTACCAGAATATCAAAATGAAAGCACATTTTGTTTCTTTCCTGAGCAAGGTAATTGGTTTGGCTTAGTATTTTGGATAGTGCTAGACATTGTGGTTTCTATATTGTGGTTTATGATTTAGCATGTGGTGCAATTCCATCCAATTAACTTTATTCCATAAATCATCATGAAGTATACTGTGATAGTATTATTGGGTAATCCCAGCCATTTTCTGTTACTTACACATTCCTTTAAGCTGTCATAATACAATAAACAAGAAATCATGGTCTTTAAGCTCTGGTTGATTTGATTTACTTTAGCAACCACTGTAGCTTGCTAACTATAATTTAGCATGTTAATTCTATTTGGGTATTTGTTCTCTGGGACAGACTGAACAAAAATGTTTTACGAGAAAAGGATAAGGAGATATTCATATTGTTGAAGTGAACTTTTTTGCTGATTCCTTTTTGTATCTATTTTATTTTAAGTTAAACTTGTTGAGTAATAGTGAAACTAACTAGCAAAAGAGTATATGGGAAGAGTCTGGATATACTGTATATACCAGAAACTGTATGATAATCCTCTCCAGATAACATATTTTCCCATTGTGTGGAAAATAAATTCTATAATTGTTGTCCATCTGTTGTCTGTCACTAATATTCTGACTGTTGTTTCAAGGTCAGCAACTCCGAAGTGATTCCAAATCAATGTCTAAAATCTAAAATAATCACTGGCCATGTCTCTGTTGGTGGAAAATTTAGTTTTGGGAGAACTATGTGTATCTATCCAATTTTGAAATGTCACACCTGTACAAATAGAATGAATAGAAGCATTTTCAGAATGGCTCCAATCCAAACTGAGGCAGGGAGCCCAGACAATCCAGGATCATAACTAGGCAGGTAAGATGTGAAAAAAGAGAGAAAAAAACTTGCCAAATCAGAATGCATTTATTAATTGTGTTCCCACATTGCTTAGACAGTCATGAGTATATTAATACAGTAATCATTTAATAAGCAAGGATATATTTTAAGTGGAAAGGACAACACTTTAATTATCAGATCAAAATGCAAAACTACATTATGTTGTTTTTGCATAAAACAGAAAAATTTGGAATGTAACTAACTTTGGCAACCTGAGAGTCACAGTTAATGTAAAATGACATAATATGCTTTTCAGGAATTTTTACCCCCACCTAGATGAAATATATAAAAAGAATGATGACAAACCATTTTTTCTGCTCTATTTTTTTTCTTGTAATACTTTATTGATTAAGAGATAAACAGAATATTATACACTGCAGCATAGGCTTATTTAATTGAGCAATTAGTCTTTTTTGAGAAAGCCAATATCAAGAAAGAAGAGGCAGAAGGAAACTATGTCTGATAAAGCCATACAGATAATGGATTCAAAGGTTCAATTTGAAAATGTTGATTCAATTTGAAAATTTGATTCAGAAAATTGGTATATTTTTGATCATATGCATATACACATAAGAGACAGGGGAAAGGGAGAGGGAGAGAGAAGGGAGAGAGATAAAGAGAGATTACTGAATCAAGATTGATTTGATAAATTGAATGAATCTGATTAATGATTCAAATATAGTTGTGGATGTTTTGTACATGCTGATGTTTAATTCCTCACCTACCACTCTTTTTATCCTCCAACTTATTCTCTCACAATCTATTATTTTTTATCTAGGGCAGAGGTGATAATTGTTTTGGTAGTGAAAAGCAAGGAGTGAATTCAACTCCATTATAGTTATCTGATTCATGATTGTGTGAAATTAAGTTATGTTCTTCTTTAAAAAACAAAAAAACTCCCAAATATTGTTTCTACCTTTGAAAGTCCCAGAATTCTGTTTGATAGATTGATGTGATGTTGGATACGGAATCTTGAGAATTATTGGCCTTAGTTGTCTTCAGAAATACCACATGCCATTTAATGCATGAAAATTTAATTAAGGCAAGTTTATCTGGGCTGCAAAAGTCCAGATAGTCATAAAAAGACAGTAATGATTTTCTGTTCCTCTTTGCTCCTATCTAGTAGTTCTCTTGACTATCTGCAGCCCAGATATGGTTGCCCTAAGTCATGGGATTCAATATTTCTTAATATTATGCTAATATTACAGTACAATTGTTTTTATTTATTTATTGGTGAACTGCAAATACATTAGAGCAGATGGTAATTAAAATATATCATTTTCAAGGTTTACTATATATCTTTGTCCACATACATTCTGTAGGAAATAATAAGAGCTGAAAAATCATTACCAAACACTTCTTCCATTATGATGCTTTGATTCTCATTATGATATTGCCACCAAGTAGCATATCACCTTGCTCTGCATATCACCTTGCTCTGAGTTCCACAGCTTGCTTGCTTGATTACTCTTCCACATCCCTGCATCTTAAGTAGACCTCTTAACCAAGTGATGAATGAAAATCAATACTCATATTACACAAGTGTTATAAAAAATGAACTCAGACTAGAATTAGTGGACAGAATGTTCTACAATATGTGGCATTTTGGAATCACATTGTTATGCAGCCTGACTCATAACTCAACTGCAGTAATTTTACCTTGTTTATAGGAACCTTATACATGAAGCAATGTAACTTCTTATGCTTTGCAGTGCTATGGTATCTTGGAACTAAAGAAGATGCATATTATTATTAAAACCATGATTGTAAAACATAACTACAAAAAAGTATTTCCCAACAATATTTCCTATGGAAACCATGTAAACATATCAAAAACCAACACTTAAATTGATTTTTTTTAAAGAGGAAAATTAGATGGAAAACAATAATGAATCAATATAGGAATTCATAGTACTTGATCAGTTATCTAGAAAAATAGATTACACTGGGTGGAGAAATACTGTTCCTTTCACTGTTGAACATAGGTACAGGCAGTGGGGATGAGTCTATGTGGTCTGCATCTCAACTGAAGCATAAATGGTCCTGTATTCTGCATTTTTTTTCTGGAAATCCATTCATATTCCTGCACCATTCAAAGGTTGTTCATCCCAAAGTTCATAAGTTAATGTCAATGGAGATTCTCAGTCATCTGGGTCATGGTTGTACCAAAACACATATTTCCAGGAAAAAGTGCAGACTACAGAACCATTTGCACTTAAGTTTGAGATGTAGACAACACATACTCATCCCCACAGCCTTTGCATGTGTTCAGCAGTGAAGAGACATAGGGCAGAAATATCCTGCAGAAAGCACAGGTCCACAACATAATCCTTTCAACAGTTCCAAGAAGGCTCCACATCCATTTGCATTACTCAGGTGACCCTGAGAACACAGATAAACCTCCAAGTAGCCTCAACAACTCTATAAAAGAATGTAAATGGCTGGCTGTATGAACGGAATATAAATCCTTCCATTCCCCACCATCCAGTCAGAGCTGAAGAATAGGAATTGAAATGTCTTCAAAGAAAAACAAGTCCAGTTGCCTCTTTACAAATTATCTTTCATTCAGATACCTTTATAATTTTCATCAAAATTATTGTAACTCTTATATTTCTGGATTGACTTTATTTTATTATTATTGGACACAGTTCCATCAAAATTAATTTAACTTTTCTGTTCAATTGTCCCAAACAGATTTTTCCTGTGGTGAGTTGGTTATAGTGAGTTGATCATGGTGAATTATCTCCATCCCAACTTCAGACACCCCATTGGATTGACCCAACTCTCATTTAATTCTGAGTTAGTGGTTTTATTCTCCAGCAGTATTGCAAATATAGTGAACCAATAAATGTTCTTCTAGCCCATCTTTCCTCAATTGATCATGGAACAGCTGCTTCTTTTTCTGAAAGATAATCAGCCAATCTGCCATGTGACCATCCTACACAAGTATTTCATGCTATCCTGGAATAGGCACCATTTTTGGGAGTGACCACAATTCTCAGATTGCAAAACTGTGCCTGCTTCCAAAATCATGCCTGCTTCCAAAATCATGCCTGCTTCTGGGATGCTACCACATGACATCTGAAGAGGAAGGCTGAGCAGTGCATTGGTTGCTTCCCCTTTGGAAAGAGAATATTCAGTAAAGATCGATAGAGTGAGACATGATTAAGGGAGAGGCCCAAGTGTGTGGGATACAATGTGAAGGTATTTTAGGGGATGGGGAAGACTGATAGCAATGGATGAACTGGGGAAGTGCTGCAGAATGGGCCTGTGCCAGGGACTCCTGGGGTCTTCCCCTCCCTGTGACAACTTGCACTCCAAGTAATGACCTCAATGTGGAAATCTAAATGTAGGCACCTGACTTAACAACTGCCATGACTTAGAATCATAATTCTGGGTTAGATTTAGGTCATAAGTTGAGGGCTAACTGTAGTCTTTTATTAGTGAAACCTGTGGAATATCAGTAATAGGTTATATCATTTATAATTATTCCTACCAGTTAATTTGATGCACCAAACAGCAAAGGGCAACACACTATTGTCCCATTCATTCATGACTGTACTGTTTTCGATATGAAAATATGATTCATTGATTGCCTGCATTTAGTTTTGCTTATTTAGCACATGGATTTATATTCATTGAATCTGTGATAAGAATGGATGATGAACTTGGAAAAAATGATAATTCTTGGCAAGGTTAGTTGTATTGGTTGTTCCTTGACCATGCTGGATAAATTTTCTAGTTTTTATGAGTGGCAGTTTCAGATGCACTGTTACCCCTAACTCTTCTGGAAAATGGAGACAATTTTCTAACTTCGTCCCTTCTAACATCCATTCTGTCTGATTAATTCACAAAACTGTCTAATTAATTGGAGCCCTTGAGGCACAAAATGAGTTGCAAGACATTTAAAACATCAAGCACAGTTGCATAAAAACTTTTTGGTACCTACGAAAATAGGAACATTCCTCTTCCATTTCAGGTCAATTAATAGAGAAAATCTCAAATCACACATAACCAAGTGTTTACAGCACTCATTACACTGACAATGTTACAAGTAAAGAAAGATTTAGAACATGTTACAAGTAAAAAATGATTATTGTGTTTTTAGCATTTCAAATTGTTCAGTCTCATATGACTAAAATACCCCAATTTGAAAGCTTTAGTTTAAAGCAAGATTTTTTTTTGACATACACAGATATTAATTCTGGTACAACTTTAAATAGTTGCAGTATCAATTCACTTGCATTACTGTCACAGATGGTGAAAGAATATAGTGACTTTTTGAAGATAACAGAATTATTAAATATTTCATACTCTGAGGGAATCGAGGTGGATTGTCATTGACATCAGTCAGGGTGATATTCACTGCGGTGGTTCCTGATAATCCGCCCATCTGGCCTCCCATATCCTTGGCTTGGATGACCACTTGATATTGTTCTCGATTTTCTCGGCTCATATCTGGCAAAGCAGTCTTGATTATACCTTGTGGGGGAAAATAGAGAACAGAAGCAAAAGGAAATATGAAAAAGAGTATTAAAGTGGACTTGTCCAGCTTAATGTTACAATGAGGAGAAAAAAGGGAGGGAGGGGAGTTATTATTTTTAGCCTGGCATTAAAATCAATGTAATTATCTTTCTAGCAAAGCTAAAATGGCTACATACGTTAGAATAAAAGGTATGCTTGTGTGCGTGAGTGTGGGTGTGGGTGTGTGTGCACGCGCATGTGTATGTGTGTGAGAGAGAGAAAGAGAGAGAGAGAGAGAGAGAGAGACAGAGAGATTTAAAAGCAAATTTTAATATAGGCATTTACAATCTTCTCCAAAATCCCAGAGGAGTTATATCTATATATGTAGCAGATGTATCATTTCAATATATAAAAACACTTTCTAAATCAATCCTGCATGTAAACATTACACTATCACATGAGAAAAGAGAATTGTACTAATGTATTATAGAGGAGAGAAAATGTGGCAATAACTATAATGGCACAATCCAACTTATCAACTTATCAATGTAATGTTGTCCTTGTTGCATTTGAACAGTTCCTTCCAAGATCACTGTTAATACTCAGGGTGAAAATAAAACATGGGACTTTGGGTGATAAGGAAAGAGACAATATGCTTATCTACCTTCTCCATATTATCTTTCTAATTATTTTTATGCTGACTGAGCAATGCACAAATTCACCATGTAAACGCCAATATTAACATCTTTGCTATTACCGAAATTTCTCTTACTTTGCCCCCCCCAAAAAAAATCCCCACATCATTATATATAAAGCAGTTTTACATTTTTAAGTGAACTGGCTCAGAATTGGGTTATGTGGGGGCTGAAGATTTTTTTTTTTTGTCTTTTGTGGCACATTAGCTATTCCAAATATCCTGCAAGTCACGCAACTTAATTCATCCAGCAACTGTAGCTTCACATTCACCATGCTCATGTAGACTATTTGCAAATTATGCCAGAGGACCAGGTTGATGAATCAGCTGCTCTCCTGCAGTTCATGGAAAGTTTTCAGTTTGGCTTATCTAAGAGATGGTTTCCACTGCCAGTTAAACAGACTGATAAGGCTGGCATTTGTTGAAGTCTCAAAGTTGAGAAACTAGTGTTCCAGAAAAAAACACCAGGATTTTTTTTTCAGTTTGCTTACCTCCATCTCCAAGCTAAGAAGAAAAACACTAACATTTTTACCCAACAGTGTTCCACCCCACATCTTGAAATTAACAGTGAACATTTCAGCTGAACAAGCATGGAGAATAGAATAGAATTATTGGCCAAGTGTGATTGGACACAAGGAATTTGTCTTGGTGCACATGCTTTCAATATACATAAAAGAAAAGATACATCCATCAAGACTCAAGAATCATCAGGTACAACACTTAATGTACAACAGTATCTGAATAAATCATTCAAAACAAAAGGTGCAAACATTTGAAAAAACTCCTTAAAACTGTCAGTTCTGGAACATCCCTGGAACAATGCAAAACTCAGATAATCAGAATAAAGCAAGTCAATGGATATTCTAACCTGTGTCTGGATCCACAGAGAAATATGGCTGACCCTGGAGGATGCTATATACAATTTTGGCACTGTTGCCATAGTTAGAGTCATCAGCATCAGTTGCTGTTACCTGAATGACAGAAGTGCCTGAATAAAAATGAAAAGAAAACACTGAAATTAAAGGGAAAAAAGTTATGTTCATATAAAGTCACTGGAGGAATGACATTATTTATAAGGTAATATAAATAAGTAAATGGATTGTCTGTCTGTCTGTCTATTTATTTATCTATCTGTCTATCTATCTATCTATCTATCTATCTATCTATCTATCTATCTATCTATCTATCTATCTACCTATCTATCTATCTGATTTTGATTCAGAGTGTGTTCAAGATCTCGCTGAGGGCCCAATAACAATTATGGTATGTTGTAACACAAAAACATTTTTAATACATTTTGTTGGGTTAAAAAGTATAATAAAATACAAAATACAAAAGTAAATAAGAGGACAGGGAGAGGGAAAGGGCAAAGAAAGTAATGAAGGTTAGAGAAGGAAAAAGAATTGACTTCTGACTATATCTGTTACAGTAGAATAAGACATTAAAAACAAATCACAACTTTTTGTTTCACCATGATAGTATGAATCAGTCATTTCTACAAAAGTCGATCAGTATAATCTGTAAAAGCCAGAATCAAAGTTTCATTCGTTTCCATATCAAGAATGAAATTCAGTTTCCATGTGGAAATAAAAGTACTTATGTTGCTGTTTTTAAGCAGAGTAGTCATTTTTGCCATTTATTAATAACACTGAAGCCAAAAAAAAAACAATTTGGAAGGAATTGATACAGAGCTTCTGATGAATCAAGACCAAGTTCCTGTCTGAAGACTAAGTTCTAATTGAAGTTGTTTTCCTTTAATATTAAGTGACTGCTTTAAGAATCTGTTTTTAAGAAGTGTGGCTAAATAAAATACATACATTATATGCCAATAGATTGCAATATGTTTTAAAAAATCTCTTTGAAACTATTTAGGTACATAACATTTAACCATTTAATCATGAACTATGGTGGTATAGTGATTAGAGTGCTGTACTGTAAGCTACTTCTGCTGCCTGCCAGCTGCCTGAAATTTGGCAGTTCAAATCTCACCAGGCTCAAGGTTGACTCAGCCTTCCATCCTTTTGAGGTGATGAAAATGAGGACCCAAATTGTTGGGGACAATATGCTGATTCTGTAAACTGCTTAGAGAGGGCTGTAAAGCACTGTGAAACAGTATATAAAGTCTAAGTGCTATTGCCAATGCCATTGCCATTTATGGAAATCATGATGATAAAATGGGAAATGGACATTAGCTATGAAATTGTTTTTAAAAGTGAGTTTATTTACACATGTGTTTGGAAAGACATTTCCAAACCACTAGATGACCTTAAGAAAATTCTGTACCTAGCTTGGTTACAAACCAAGAAACTTTACAATATAAGGTTTTAAAAGGTAACGTAGAATAATTCTCCCAATTTCATAGGAAGCAGATTGGAGATCTTTATTTCAGCAATGGACATTTTCCCCATAGCTGAATAGCTTGTATGTAGATAGATTGTATGATATCTGCAACTATCCAGAAGAGATTGCAGTAAAAATGGGCAAAGATGCATAGCACATGTTTTTTGGTGCTAAACTTAGAGACTTTCCAAGATGTTTCTAATTATACCTTCCTGTATATTGGGCACATAGGAGGAATTATTGGGCATCATTTCTAACTCAGTTAGATATGGGCTTAGTTATGATTGTCTGCACTTTCAGGAAAATAATCATCATTGTCATCAACTGCTAGGTCTTTTGAATTAATTGGAGAATGCTGTAGATATGTATAAATATTTGGTAATGTTGTAACCATTTCTATTTGTTTTGTCTATCTGCCACCATGAGTATTCGAAAGATGGAATGAGAGAACACAAACTGAAAGTTATTTTGTATTCCACAAGAACAATGTAAAAAACCAATTAAAAATTAATAGAAGCAACTGATAAAAACAACAGGAATTAAACCAATCTTATATTAAAAGTCATTCAAAACCAAGTGAAGCAAAGAAATGCTTTTTGCTGCTTGCCTAAATATCATTATGGATGAAGCTACTTTAAACTCCTTTGAGAGAGAATGGCATAATTGAGTTTTAGCTTCAGAAAAGAGCAAAACCACTGGCCTAAAGTGGAGGATCCCAAATGAGTTGATATATGCAATTAAACTTATCTGAAATGAATTGGGGAAGACATTTTTTTTTCATAATAACAAAATGGACCCCTAAATGTATTTATTATGAACTATTGTCATTTTCCTAGAAATTAGTAATATTTTAGTGTAGAAAAAAACGAACAAAGTGGTATTCACATAAATTCCAAACCTGTTATCGCAATATCACACAGTATTTCGCTAATAACTGACTTTATTTAAAGGATAATTCTTCTGATGGTCCTATGGCTTGAGTAATTAGAGTATGAAATGATGTTTCTGGAATTGGTGGCACACAGAAGTACCTAACATTATGGGTTACCCATTCGTTTAAGCCAAAGGGCACCACTTCAAGTTGTCATGTTTCCCAAGAAATATTATTGCTGCATCTGTGTTCTGAATATGAATATTTGTGGTTGAACAAAGCATATATTAATGTTGTTTAAAGTACAAAATAGTTTGCATCTGGTACATTAAAACTGAAACCATCACAGACAGTTATACAACACAACAAGGATTTGGAGGAAGTTATTTAAATTGGACTAATTTACATGAAAAACATATATGGTATCTTTGGAGATTACTACTATACATGCAAAAACTTTAAAAGTTAGGCATAGTTGTAATTAATAAATAAAGGGTTAGGGTTAAGTATAAATATGTACAAATGTTTTTAGGAAGTGTAGCTAATAAAATGCATAATTTATATAACAGTATTTTCCAATATGTTTGCAACAATCTCTTTGAAACTATTAGGTACATAACATTTAACTATTTGAACTCATTAAGCCAAGAAAATATAACATTTATTGTCACTTTTTTTGTAAAAAGTTTTTTTTATTTTTTATATTTTAAAAATATCTCTTTTAGTGAACAGCATGGTTCCAGGTTTTCATATTTCCATACAAACATGACCTTAGTTACATATTCATCATTCACATTTAGTTTCATGTCATATCATTACATTTCATATTTTCTATAAATTTTCTCAGATATTCTTATATTCTTCAAATTTATTTTATATATTTTCTGTTTCTTTCTTAACTTATTTCTTTTTATTTTAAATATTTCTCAGATCTTCATATTCATTATACTTTATATTTAAATCTGTCACATTATTCCAAAAGTTCCATCTTAATTCTAATAATTCAAAGTTTCCCTTTTAATTACTAATTTGAGTGTACTACCCCTTTATCTTATACATCATTTAGTTAACTCTCCTTTAATTTGTAATAATAATTTATCACAATGTAATCACTTTTTAATTATCACCTTAATAGTTAGTAATAATAATCTCCTAATAACTACTTAACATATATACATTTTAGGCTAGATTCTGCATGGTATTTTCCCCTTCAATTACATTAAATTATTTATAATTTCAAATGAATCAATCTATTCAATTATTCATTAAAAAAAACCTTGATGTTGGTCTTTTTATAACAACCTTCATAATTCATTTTAACAATATTCTTAAATTTATTAAACATATTTAGCATTTTAATTGCCTCCTCAAATCTCCAAGTTTTAATTCCCTTTCTTTTTCTCTTTTGCTTTAATATTCATTGTAATATTCATAATAATATTCATTGTAGCTGGCTTCTTCTTTAATTAGCTCCTCCCCTTCTGGCACACCTTGTTGTTTTTCATACTCCAGAATTGCCTTTTCTAAAGGCCAGGTCACATCACCTGACGGATGCAAAATGTATGTAAAAAGGACACAGCGGACGAGCAAATTTTCCATCCGTTGTTATCCGCTCTCAAAA
>BHFT01006782.1:0-36367 GCA_004320025.1 Laticauda laticaudata | reverse complement strand
TAGGGTATAAAAATGCTGCCTGAATTTTGCTGTGTTCCTTCAATGCCTGAGGGAACCCGTCTCTGCAGACACGTGAACAAAACCTTGTTTTCCTTGGATCAACGAATCTTATGGTGGTTTTTTTATCTGCTTCCACCTCACAATAGAAAGCTATTGTATGACTACTCAGCTTTCTTTTTACATTTCTTGCTAGAAGGTTGAACAGTTTTAGTAGTGTTTTTCTTTCTTTCTTTTCTTTTCTTTTTGTTTTGAAGAATAATGATACAAGTGAAAGTGAATATCTTATTAAACTGTGAAGGGGATTCTATACCATTCTCAAAGCCTAATCTAATATCAGTCTTACACATGTTTAAAACAGCAATCATGTTTTTTGTCAGGTTTGTTATGGTATTTGTGTAACTTATCATCAATATACAATACCTGTAGGATAATATCAAGAGATTTCTGGTAACAAAGAGAAGGGATCTTGAGCTGAAAGCTTGGGATATCAAAGCTTTTCTTTAAAAGCTTGAGCTTTATTTTTTTTTAAATATAACTGACAATAGTATGCGTATCTATATTTATATAGAAAATTGTACCACAACATTGTTAAAAATTCTTTATGAAGCCATCTGGCACTAACTAGTAATAAAATATAATTGTTTGCACTGTTGACTTCTTAGCTGAGAGAGAGAAAATTCTGGTATTTGTACTGTCTTAAAACTTTTTGAATAACAGGTGTTATAAAACTCTGAATTTTACAGTATTTTCTCCCTCCTCTTCACAGTGTGTGACTCTATACACTTTACTGCAAGCTGTCACTCTTACAAACAGGATGATAATTTTTATGCTATTCAAAGGATACAAAAAACCTGTACCCGCAATGTACATTTAATAGCATATAGGACCCCCTGGGTTTTAAGCACAGGGAAAAACAAAATTGCCATTGGGTGAAACATTTCTCCAGTTGCATGACCAAGCAACATTACATCCTCGTGCTTCATTAACTGCTTTGTGAAGCAACTGGCCCACAGACTATGAAAATAGAGCTGAAGTACAGCAGGGCTCATTTAATCTCATGCAGCATTAATAAACAATTATGATTTGCTGGGTTTTATTTCTTCAAAAATATAAATAAATAAGAACAATTAAAAAGAAAATAATGATCTCCATTCTTGATTATTGAACAGGGAGGCTCATGATCCTAATAATTAGGGAGCAATACTAGAAAAGGGTCATTTTGTCCTAAGGTGAAGCTGGAAAATGTTCATACTCTTTGGCTTGCTGCAATTCTTTTCACGGTTTATTAAAGCCCCTGTCACACAGCACCAACGGATGAAAAGAGGATGTAAAACGGAGAGAACACGTGCCATCCATTGGTTAACCGCGATGCATCCGCTTCTGATACTCACTGCGTCCCGTTTTTCGTACCTCTCTATCCGTCTAGCAGTCCGTCTTACTGACATTTCATCGCCTCAAAAAGTTAGAGCTGCACAAAACATTTTGAGCAGGGAAAATGTATCCAACGCGTATCTGTTAAGACATTCGCTACGCATACAGGGAACATGAGCCGTTCTAACATCGCTGTCATCGCGTTACGCATCCTCTATATCCACTAAGGCGATCCGCTGCGCATCCGCTGCAATTTGCATCGCTCGCAGCGGAAATGACACATAGGGTGGAAGCGAGAGGACGCGGAATGGTCACGCGCATTAGTAGACGGATTGGAGAAAGGCTGAACAGCAGAATGCAGGCTCGCATACAAAACATTAAATGGAAAAAGAATACATTCGCGATAGGGGACAGTATCCTGGATATTTTAGGATGTCTGCAGGATGTCCAGAAGGATGCAAAAGGAACCTATAGCAAAAACCTATATTTCTATAACAAAGGGCGGGGAACCACTGGATATCACTTTTCAGTCGCAGCAGCCCTGCTGTGCAGACCTCTTCAGCCTTATGGCTGGCTCTTGCTCTTCCAACACAATCTAGTCATTCTCCACCATTGGATCACACACACAACCTTTTGGTAGCCACCATTGTTCTACACAGTTGCGAAGCCTCTACAGACTCTTTCACCTGTTCGTACAGCGAAGAAAAGGAGGCGGTCAAGAAGTGTCTTGGTCCGAAGAATGGATCGCAAGAAGAGCAGAGTAAGGACTGTATAACAAGCTGATGGTGGAGCTCAGGAACGAAGACCCTCGTGCATTCCAGAAACTTCATGAGGAATGCCGCCAGCCATGTTTGATGAAGTTGATGAGCGGCCCTGACACCCAGGTTAACCAAGCAGAGCACCAACTTCTAGCCCAGCCTGGACCCCTGGGCTCAAGGTGGCACTGGACTCTTCACCCACTGGCCTAGGGACCATGTACAGGAAACATGCAGTATGACTGGAGGGTGCCACACAACACCATCGAGCATTGTGTCAGAGAAGTGGTGCAGGCCACCATCGAAGAATACCTGGAGGAGCTCCTCCAGTGCCCTCCACTGAAGAAGGCTGGAGAAAGTTGCAGAACAGTGGTATTAGAAGTGGAACTTCCCCCCACTACGTTGTAGCCATAGATGGAAGCACGTGGCCTGCAAAAGCTCTCAGCCAAATCAGGGTCACTTATCATAACTACAAGGGCTTCCTTCAGCATCATCCTTCGTTCGCGCCAATGCTCGATGCTGACTACAAGTTCATGTAACATCGATGCTTCAGGAAACGGCTTCATCATTCAGATGCCCATGGTATACAACGCCAGTCACCTCAAGGAGGGGCTGGAACGCAACCTCATCATGGGGTTCCCAGATCCAGACCCCTTGCCCAACGACACAAAAGATGTGCCCTACTTCATCGTGGGTGATGACGCCTTCTCCCTCAGAAACCTACCTCATGAAGCCCTACACTTTCCGAATGCCTGACCCGTGAAGAGAGGATCTTCAACTACAGGCTGTCCAGGGCAAGGCGGGGTGGTGGAACGCCTCTGGCATACCTGGTCAACAGATTCCAGGTACTTCTCCACACCATTGCAGCAATCACCGAGAGACGGGAGGAGCTGGAGGAGGATTGTGGAAGCTTGCTGCATCCTGCACAATCTCATGACGGACCCGCTACCGTGTTGCATGAACCAGGCTCATGGACCGTCCAACAAGGCAATGGGGACATGGAGCCTGATGAATGGAGGCAAGGGCGAAACCTGATAGCACTCTGTGGATGTGCAAGGCCCCAACAGAGCTTCACGTGTGAAATGAAGAAGCAGCGCAACCTCCTGAAACATTGGAGCAACTCCCCAGCTGGAGATGGAGTGGCAAGACAGGATGATAGATGCTTAATGGATGCTTCCTTTCAGGCTGTCTCATCACATGGATGAGATGTGTGCCATGTATGAACAGGCGCTACAATGAACAGGGCATTTAATAAAGAGTTTGTGTTTATGTTGAAATGTGTGGATCAATGATTAAATTGTTATTGATAATAAAGGGCCAAAATGTAATGGCACCTGGGAGGGTGGCCATACAGTCCCACTATGCTTGCACTGGAGGTTATCTATCCACAGCTATTACCCATCCCACAGGTATCCTAACCCTCCCACAGCTATTACCCATCCACAGGTATCCCTGCCCATCCCACAGTTATTACCCATCCACAGGATATCCCTGCCCATCCCACAGCTTTACCCATCCCAAAGGTATTCCTGCCATCCAACAGCTATTACCCATCCAAGGTATCCTGCCCATGCCACTGCTATCTTTAACCCATCCCACAAGCATGCAAAGGCTTAAACCATTCTAAATAGTTTCCACCAAGACTTTATGACTAAAATGAATTGAAGCAAGTGTGTGAAGCAAGAGATAATCTTTATTAATAACAAATTGTAAAAGAAAATTAAACCAAGTGTCCCAACAAGATAAAGTCAACAGTAGCACGCCAGTCTCTGGCACTCTTCTCAGTCACTCTGAGGCGTGCCCATAGTCTCGGAGGAAGGGTCCAGGTGCTGTGGAGGTGGCTGTGCTGGAGTGCTTGTCTGAGGCGCCATTGGGGTGCCGGCCCCGAGAGGACAACAGGGTGTGTGGTTTGTGGGAAATGCTGGCTCAGTCCTGTGATGTTGAAGAGCCCTGTTCTCCAGGGACATGGGGTGTCAGTCCCAAGACCGCATGACAGATGTTTTGAGGTCGGGCTTGGTTGTGGGTGGAAGAAGGAGGAGTGTAGTCGGGATTTCTGGTCCTGCAGCTGAGTGAAGTGAGGCGTCGGTGGCATCTGTGCATGGGTGGCATCTGTGGCGTGGGTGGCATCAGTGGGCATCAGTGGCATTGGTGGCACTGGTGGTGTCGATGTTACCTGGCACTGGACTGGGAAGGGCTGCCTGTGCTGCTGGAGCTTCCTGGTAGCTGTAGCCTTGGTAGGTGAGGGCCTGTGGAAAGCTTTGGAAGGGCAGTGACATACCTGGGGTGGAGAGGCAGACTTGGACTGGGTGGGAGAGGTTCAGCTGGATCTGCAGGGTTGTGAAGAAGACCGGTGAGCCTGTCCATGATACCTGGTACTGTGATTTGGACATGTCCAGGAGGGTCTTTGTTGACGCAGGTGAGGAGGGCTTGTGGTTGGAGGATGGTATGTCTGTGTACCAGACTGAGAGAGGAGATCTACGCTGCTTTTGATGGTGTCCCTGGTCTCCAGAAGGACAGTGTGGCTCTGCCTCTCGGTCTGGCTCTCTGCCTGCTTTCTGTGGAGGTGGAGCTGGGGGTGGATGTGGGTTGGTCTCTGGGTTGAAAGTGCCCTCTCCTTGCTCTCACTGTTTCAGGGGTCCTCCCCCACACGCTCTGCCACGGGGAGTGCAGCTCTCGGGGGGGTCTCCATCATGGCATGCTCCACAGATAGCTGCCTGGACAGAGGAGCTGACTCTTGGCCAGAAGAGGACTGGTTCTCACGGGCTGCCTGAGAGAGAGGGTTGTCAGAAGAGGCTGCTCCCGGTGGTGGATCTCACCCTCCAAAGAAGCTGCACTTGGGTTCACATAGGTCTCTCGGTTTCGTCAGCTTGACCTGGCCTGGCCAGATTTCTTTGAGGTGCAGCTTCCCGTGCAGGTGTGCATGTGCTTTCCACCAGCAAGGAAGGACCTCTGAAGTGTTAAGCCCAGGCTCTCCGCCTTGTCCTCTCCAAGAAGCCTAGCTTCCTTTTGGTGTCTCGATAAGAGCTGTGTCCCTTCCACCATAGATATCGTTCTCCTCAGCCATTTCAGCACTTCATTCCTCATGTTCCTCTTTGATGGAGTATTTCCTCCTCTCCCATTCACGCATATGCTCTTTTCTCCTTCTGCAGGGCCTTCTCATCGAAGGGGCTTCGAGTGTCTGAGGCTGCTCCACCACATCACCACCATCCACCAGCGCAGCAACAAAACAGTAGCAGCAAAAAGCAGGACCAGCAGGACCAGCAGGACCAGCAGGACCAGCAAGCCAGGCAGCACCAGGAGCACCAGCGCACCAGCAGAATCAGCAAGGATCTCATGATTAGCAGCAGCAGAGTAAGTAGCCAGCAGAGGAGACCAGCAGGATCAGCAGCACCGCACAGACCAGCAGGACCAGGAGCATCAGGAGCACCAGGAGCACCAGCCAGACCAGCAGGACCAGCAGGACCAGGGAGCAGCGCCCAGCAGAGTAAGCACAAGCAGAAGCCCCAGCACCGGAGCAGCGCCAGCAAGAAGAAAGCACCAGCAGAAGCACCAGCCACCAGGAGCGCGCAGCAGAAGCCTCCAGCACCAGAAAGTCAGTCCGAGCAGCAGAAGCTCCAGCAGAACAGAGTCAGGTTAGGGGTGGTATGGTGGCCCTGTCCTTCTCTGGCCGAGGCTGGCAGTAGATGGCACAGAGCTTCCCTCTTTTTCCCATGTTGTTGGCTGGCCTGGAGATGTGCTCTGGCGCAGTCTTTCTCTGAATTGGTGACCTGCTTTGTGAGCTGCTTCCCCTTTTATATCGCGAGGCTGAGCAATGCTCCTCACCCCGCATGCGCAGTGAACGCTTTGCATCCGCTAGGCACCGCTAGGCTTCTATGATGCCATCTGCTGTATCCGCTAGGCACCCTCTGCGATCCATTCCTTGCTGCTGTGTGTCTGCTTCGCTGTGCTCCCCGCGGAAGCCCTGCGGATTGTGCCTCCGCTTCCATCCGCTTCATCTCGCTAGGCTTCCGTGGAGCATCCGACTTTATTATCCTGTACTACGTCCTTCCCCCCGTCCTTTCCTTTCCATTGTTGTCCGCCATGCTTATGCCAAATTCGGGGCACTGTTTGAGGAGCTGGATACGTCGGCCTATGTGACAGGCCGTTAAATAATTAAGTTGTTTATGTTGTGGGACTAAATAAAGCAATATTAAGAATCCTGTGAATTGTGTTCCTCTGCTCAAGGTTGCATAAATTATCCCTGAAATGTCAGGGTCTCCATAGATCAGATTCATGGAAACATCAAACTATGCAAGTAGAAATTTTTTCTAATAAAATTAGATGGACCTCTATGAGTTTTATCTTGCTTTTTCAGGAAACATTTATCTTCCATTCCTAGGACTTGATGAAGAATTCTATTTTATTATCCTACTATCGGTACCATGATATACAAACATAAAAACTGTAGTAAAGACAAGTACAAATTATTTCAAATGTCTGTCTGTAGTCCAGAACATCCAACATATCGCCAAGATCTTGTAATACTGATTCTTCATTATGTCTGCATAGTCTCTCTAATAAAATTCTTTATCTTGTTGAAGAGAAATTTCCACCGAGCAGTTATAATCATTTTGAAAATAAACTCAGATTCCCTCATAATCATTGCAAACATTTCAAGTTTTGGTTTCAAAAACTAGATGCAACTCTGTAAATTGTAAATTATAACCAGATTAAATTAAATGCACACATAATCATAATGAAAATAGTTGAGAGTAGGGCTTTCTGGAAAAAAATAAACAGTTTTTAAATAATGTGTTCACCATGGATAGAACTGAAAGCATTGCATTTTTCTTCAGCAATCTGCCTGAACAAGGCTGTTCATTCATTTCAACACTTGTAGGAAGTGCACATTCCATGTATGTTGTCTAAAATCTGTATTGTGTGGCATAATGGAAAGTATTTTTCATAAATGTTGTTGCATGTTTGTGTTTATGATTTGTTCTTAGTGTGGTAAGATTGCAAATTTATTTTTGCATGAAGACTTAGTCGAAAGATGACATTTAAGGAATGCCAGTGACCCAAATCAGATATGATACTAATTCTGTGGGACACAGACTGCCTCTCTTCTGAAAAACAGATCATTCATCTAGATCTGGAAGAGTATTCCTGGAAATACATACTGGTAAATTCGAATGATTTCAAGTTTTGGGAACTTAATAAAGCCTAAATTTAACTAGGTATGTCATTAAGATTAGTCAGGCATGTTCCTTTCACAAAAGTCACACAGGCTTGCAAAGTTCATTAAAAAGCAAAGAGATCCTCAGGTCCTGATAATGCCAGTGGCATGTCCATGCATGTTTTCTGGACAAATGAACAAAAGTGGTTTGCCATTGTCCTCCTCCTCCTCCCAGGACACAAAGCCATGTGATTTCCTGGTAGTTTCCTCTGCAAGTACTGACCAGATTTTTCAGGATCCACCAAAATAAGCTGTAAATTATGATTTGAGTCTTTCAAATCAGTCTTTATTCAGTCTTAGACCAGCAAACAGTCACATCTTGAAGGCAATTCAAAACTTCAATAGTTTTGAATCCATCCACATTGGTGTGTGTATGCTCATTTAGGTTTTAGGGTCTGAGTTACTTTACATACCCCTGTATCCAGCCGTGGGAATCAACCTATTCTTTTTTGAATTTGAATCATGAAATTGAGACCCAGATCCTGTGATCTGAACACACCATAAAAGCCACCTATGTACTCCAAGGCTTAGGAGAAAGTACTAATGATGAAGCCAGTACATGGCGGTCCAAAAATGCCTTCCAATACTTCTTTCATGCATTATTGCAATAAACAATTTTGACTGAAAGATATTATATAAGAAATAATCAGATAGAGAATCTAAATACTTTCCTATTTATCTCCAATATTTTCTCTAGGACAGACTTGCCAGGTTTATACAAATTTGTGAATATCACATGCCCAAAATATGTGAGTCTCCATTTGGGATGGTTCATCCAGGACTGTTAAGGGGTGAAGTACCCTAAAATCTGTATGATTTATTCCCCTCATTTGACCTCTTAAAGCCCAGTTTTGTGCCAAGGGACACAAAGTTAGGGATAGGGTCCCAGAGAAGAGATGCAGATGCTGCACTGTACTTTTTGCACTTCTGCTGCAAGTGTAAGGCATCACAGGTAATTGTCTTTGAATTTTATCACAGCAACAATAATTAGGGTGGTAGGCTGCACAGAGAAAAAAAAAAGATTTCCTAAAAGTTATCCAGTTACTTTCTCATGTCCCAGTACAGTTAAATCTGAATCTTCAGTTTTCTAAACTCTATATCAGGGGTCTCCAACCTTGGCAACTTTAAGACAAAGCAGGCTGAGGAATTCTGGGAGTTGAAGTCCACAAGACTTAAAGTTGCTCAGGTTGGAGACCCTTGCCCTATGTTACACTCATTCCCACTTAAGTTAGAATCTGGCTTTCTTACATCCAGCAAATTGCTTAAAATTCTTTCCAGTACTAATGAACCTGTTTTACATTGAGTAGCAATATGTTTATCCATATGGTAAACTTAAATTAAGAAAGGAACATATTTGCTCACTTTCATACTGTTAGTCAGAATCAGGTAGGAGGTGTTGATCATAAAAGACCTCAGATGAGATATAAAAATATCAAAGACAAGACAACTGATTGCAAATTTAACTAAGCCCCCCAAAATTCCAGGTTAAGTGATTATGGTAGTACAGCCTATCATCTGCATCTCTATAACTGTCTGGTTTGGTTCTGCAACCCAACAGGACAGACACAGAGTTCAGAGGATAATTAGGACTGCAGAAAAAACAATTGCTACCAACCTGCCATCAATCAAGGACCTGTCAAAAAGAGGGCTGTGAAAATATTTACAGATCCCTCACATCCTGGACATAAAATGTTCAACTCCTTCTGTCAAAACAATGCGATAGAGAACTGCACACCAGAANCCACTTGTAACTGTATGACTGTAACTTTGTCACTTGTATCCTTACAATTCATATTGACTGTTTCCTAGTATGATTTGACTGCTTTTTGTACCCTATGACTATCATTAAGTGTTGTACCTTATGATTCTTGACTCTTGAAGAATGTATCTTTTCTTTTATGGACACAAAGAGCATATGCACCAAGAAAAATTCCTTGTGTGTCCATCACACTTGGCCAACAAAGAATTCTAATCTATTCTATTCTAGTATCTCTCTTTCTCCCCCCCCCCACATAATTTTTATTGTAGAATTTTTTAACAAAACCAAACCAAAAAAATAAAGAAAAACAGAAAAAGACAGTGAAAAAAGAAAATGAAGAGAAAGATTATAAAGAAGCAGTTTCTAATTTTCACAGTTATGACTAGATTTATATTTTGCCCTCTCTCTTTAATCATATTTTTCATCATATTTTAATCATATTAATCATCATATTTTTTCTTTCCATAAGCCATCCTTTCTTCCCAAATTTGTTGCAGTGCTAAAGCTGCCTCAGTACATTATTCAATTCATTTTAGTGCAGTGAAAGACATGCAAAAATAAATATAATTTAAGACAATTAAAATACATTTGTAAAATAACCTATCTAGTGTCTAATAAGTGAGATCCAGGATATAATATATGTTAAATTATAACAAAATGATTAAAATTGTATAATGTTATCTAAGTTTACAACAAAGTAAAACTATTGATATCAGTAAAATGATAACATCAAAAATTTAAATAAGTTATACTTGTAGGGAATGTATTCATATATATTGGCTGATCAGAGTTTTATCAGTCTTCTATACTGCTCTAAAAAATCCAGCTTTCCCCCTCCCGCCATCTATCTATCTATCTATCTATCTGTCTGTCTGTCTGTCTGTCTGTCTGTCTGTCTGTCTGTCTGTCTGTCTGTCTCGATCTGTTCTGGTCTGTCTGTCTGTCGTCTGTCTGTCTGTCTGTCTGTCTGTCTGGCTGTCTGTCTGTCTATCTATCTATCATCTATCTATCTATCTATCTATCTATCTATCTATCTATCTATCTATCTATCTATCTTAACTATATATACACACACACATATACATACATACACATATGTTTTTTTAGTATTTTAGTATTAGTATTTATTGATTTGTCAATCGCTTACAAGATACAGTATAAGAATAAATATAGTTTTGAATACATGAATATATACTTATAAGAAAAAAAAAAAACAATAGACAGGACGGTAGGCACGATTGGTGTGTTTATGCATGCCCCTACAGGCCTCTTAGGAAGAGGGTGAGGTCAATAGAAGACAGTCTAAGGTTAAAGTTTTTGGGGTTTGGGAAAAAACCACAGAGTCAAATAGAGTATTCCAAACATTTGTTGATGAAGTCGTATTTTCTGCAGTCAAGTTTGGTGCAGTTAACCTTGAGTTTGTATCTATTGTGTGCTCTTGTATTGTAATGATTAAAACTGAAGTATTCATTTGCAAGTAGGACATTGCAATATATGATATTATATACTATATTTAGATCAGACAGAGAGGCAGCGTAGTTCTAGTTTTCTAGGTCTAGATTTTCAAGTCTGGTGACGTAAGGTATTCTGTAATGAGCAGAGGAGTGGAGAACTCCTATTGTGAAATATTTCTGGACTATTTTCAATTGTGTTAATATCAGATACATGATATGGATTCCAGACTGATGAGCTTATAGGTCTAGCAAAAGTTTTGTATGCTCTAGTTAGTAGTGTGATATTACCAGAGAAAAGCAATGTAAGAGTTGATTAGCAACTCTTAATACCTTTTGGCATAGTAGTTATTTGAGATTAGTACTCCAAGGTCTTTGACAAAGTTTGGATCCTCAACAAAGTCTTGACTATTTAGCTTGTATTTATTTTCTGATTTTTTCTGCCAATATGTAAACAGAGCATTTTTTGGTTGAGATTTGAAATTCCCATTTGATTGACCATTCTGATACATAGCCTGTCACCTTCAAGATCTTTCTACTATCGCTTTGCATCTTTCGGCTGTCATAAGAAACAGGGGGAGGGAGAGTGGAATGAATCTGGAAGTGAGCTGGAGGTGTTACATTTTTCTGTTGTGTAAATGAAGGGGGGGAAGCATACATCAGAGTTAGGTTTCTATTTCTCGCTTAGCTTTCCTTTCTCTGCGCCAACTGCAACCCATTATCAAAGATGACAAGGTCAAGCGGACAGAGGCCTCAATCATCACCTGAAGATGCCACATGATCATATTCACAATTTCTAATTGGAAGTTTCATCTGAACTATTGGGGTGGAAACACTTCCATCACTTTGTACGTGATTTACGCGCCTAATTCTCAGATTCAGAATCTCTCTGTTGCTACCCATTCATTTTCAGTAAATGATAACTTTTCTCTAAATTAAAGAGTCTAAGTATTTCTTTCTTGGATTTTGAATGGAGCACCGCCTGATATTATTCTGAATCTCCCTCTACCAGCCCCACCGAAAAACACCCAATTTTCTTCCGATGGGCGCTGAACATTCATGTCATCTTCAACCTAGTGACAGAAGATCTGGGAGCCATTAGAGGGCAAGATTCTTTTGCTGCTACAGGAAGCCCAATTGCTAGCAGAGCTCAATCTGGAAGAGGATCCAGCTGTGAAGCCCAGATGGTTGATGGGGGTTGACTGAAAAGATCCGGAGAAGGACCCCCGCGCAGGATCACCATCACCCACCGGTGTGGAAAAGAGGAGCCTGGCAAGAGAAGGAAAAGAGAGAACTCTCACTGAATCAAGCCAGGAGACTCCTTGATGAAGCCCTTGAACAACTCCAAGCTGCACAAAGGTAGAAGGGAGAGGGGAGTAGCCCCAGCTAGAAGAAGCAGAGGCAGCCCCCTCTCCCATAAATCAACCCAATCCAGCAGCAGCCCGCGGCACCCAGCGGAGGTTTAATTCTAGAAGGCGTAAGCTCCTATCTGCCTTCCCTTAGAAGTAAGATATGGGGAATATCCAAAAACCCTGGGATTTTTCCCTAAGCCCAAGTTTGGAGCTATATGGAAGAATACGGCGAGGGATTTTCCCTCAGAAGCAGCCAAAGTGAGATGTGTTACCAGGCTCTGGGGGAACAGCTGCAGAGTGGATGGTGACCCTGCATAATGACAATGCTCCCCAGTTGATGAATTATAACCTGTTCATGACTGTGCTGCGGGCTAGGTTTGAGGACCCATTGGCAGAGTACAAGGCCTGGATCAGGATGAAGACCATAAATCAGGGGCGGAGGTCAGTGGCTGAATATACCAGAATTTAGAACAGTTAGCAGTCATATCAAAGGCTTCTCTCAGGAAGCCCTGACAGAAGAAGCATTTAAAGATGTTTAAATGAAGATGTGTACCAGAGATGCATTGCTAGAAGAGACCAATGACTTGCAGATGTGGTTACTTGCTGCGCAGAAGAATGTGAAATTGATTTAACCCGAAGCAGATGGTAGGAGGTTCTGGTGGGAGCAAACCTTCCCCCCACATCTCTCAAGAAATTCCCAAACTAGAGGGAGGAGTGACGGCAAGAACCCAACCCTGCCTGTTTTGATGCGGGAAGGAAGGTCATTGGAACCAAAGGGGGCACCAAAGAAGGGAAGAAACCTGAAAAATCCCCAGCGAAGCCTCACGAAGCAGCACTAAAGTCGAAAGAGACGGCAGAGGTTGCCCCTCCCATGAAAAGAAAGGAAGTCCCAGAAAACACCCCCGTTACCCCTGAGGAGGATGATTTCCCGGTAAATCCAAGCCTGGGCCCTATGACCATTCCGGTGAAGTTGAGCGGTAACCCAATTCAGGTCGAAGGGAAAATGCTAGCCCTATTAGAATTCTGGTGCACAAGGTGTATAATCAACATGGAAGTAGTGGAGAAAAATGGACTTAAAACTAAAACCTTTAAAGGTGCCCATTTCCTTTGCCCAATTAGATTGATCAGTGGCTGGAGTTGCCCTGCACGCTTTATCACGGAACCTATAGAAATGATCATGGAAACCATTGATGAGACTCTGCGCTTTATTGTGGTCCCTGGGATGGAGCAACCATTAATACTGGTACCGAACCTATGAAAGGGAGGAGAAAATTGCAAAAGAGTATTGGGATTTAAAAGAAAGTGTTCAGTGAGAAGGCCTCGTGATGACCTCCCGCCTCACCAGTCAACAGACTGTGCTATTGAAAATTTTGCCTGGGGTGAAGCCCTGAAACCAAAGTTGTACTCAATGACACCACGGGAATTAGAGGAGCTAAGACTGTTTTATATAAAAATCTGGAACGAGGCTTCATCCAACTTGCTAGGTCCTGTGTAGCGGTCCCGTGTTGTTCGTGAAAAGAAAGATAGCTCCAAACGCTTGTGGTGGATTTACAGAAATCTTGAACGCCATTTCCGTGGAAAATGTGTACCCCTTCCTTTGATGAAGGACATGTTGGCCCATTTAGCAAAGGGAAGATTTTCACAAGTTGGATTTAGAGAAGCATACTACCGAATTCGAATTAAGGAAGGGATGAGTGGAAGACCACTTTTAAACTGCCCAATAGGGTTCCTTCCAAATTCAACTTCTTCCTTTTGGTTTACAAGGGCCCCAGCTGTATTCATGCAGATGATCAATCAGGTGTTACATGAACATTTATACAGGGGGTTCTCGGTTTATCTTGATGACATCCTTATCTGGCACGGAAATTCTGGCATAACATGTGAAACTGGTGTGGTAGGTTTACGAGAAACTGTTGCCGCTAAGTTGTATGCTAAAACTATCCAAGTGTGAATTCCATCAAGAGAAATTGACTATTTGGGATATTGCATTTCATCTGAGGGCATAAAATGGATCCAGAGAAAGTGCATGCCGTATTGGAATGGGCTCCACACTATACCAGAAAAAAATTCAAAGCTTCTTGGGATTTGAAATTTTTACCGGCAATTTATCCTGACTTTTGCAAGATAGCAATGCCCATCACAAATCTCTTAAAAACAAAAGGGGAGTGAAGCCAAGGTGAGTAAGCCGTTGGATTAGTCCATGAAGTGCCAGCAGCTTTTGAAGCTAAAACGACGTTTGCTGCAGAACCAGTACTAAAGCACCCGGATATGAGGCTCCTTTCGGATCCAATCGAGTGAATGCGAGTGATGTGGCCGTTGTGATGCGTTGTGCCATGTTGTGTGAGAGTGAGTGATGTGAGTGAGAGCGCGATGCGAGTGATGTGCGTTGGACGGTGTTACTTCAAATCAACAAGAAAGGGACCGTTACAGCCTTGTCGTATACCTCCGTTAAACTGTCTGAAATCGATTTGTAAGAATGGTGGGCCATTGGAAAAAGATAGCTTTGCATTCGTTGGGCCTTATTGACGCTGGAGACATTCTCTGATGTAGCAAAACATCCATTTGAGTCAAGGTTAATGGACGATCATAAATTAATATTGATAGCCTTAATTAAAACGCCTCGAAGCTGCCTCTAAGACAATGTCGCTTGGCCCGCAGATTTCAAGCGGTTAAATTTCTCACTGAGTACATTCCAGGGGGGAGAACTTCATGGCGGATGCTCTCTCTAGACTACCCCAATATAATATATTCGCCAGGAGTGATAAGTCCAATTGTTTTGACAAACAATCTAGCCACCCCAATGATCACCAGAACCAAAAGAAGAAACAAGAAGTGATTTATTGAATGACCTCACCGAACAACTAAAGAAGCTTTAAAACTTCATGATTGGTTCTTGGCTCATTCGAAAAACTATACAGTTAGAGATGGTTGGCTTGGGTGGGGACCAAGTTGTATGTGCCACAATGTCTGAGAGGCCAAATACTACAACAACCTCATGATTCTAAAGCAGCTGGTCACTTTGGATTTGTGAAAACCTTACACCTGGTTAGTGGCAATTCTGGTGGCCTACTTTAAAAAAGGACATTGAAGCTTATGTAGCTAGCTGTCCCATTTGTGCTTCGGCCAAGAGACTCCTGGTAAGCCAGCAGGGTTGTAACAAAATGTAGCTAGACCAAACAGCCCCCTGAGAAGAAATCTCTCAGGACTTTACAGTAGAATTACCCAAAAGCAGTGGAAATACGGTTATCTTGGTCTGGGAACCGATTTGTTTTCCAGAAACAGGTACATTGTATACCTTGTTCCAAAAATTCATCTACTAAGACGTTTGCTAAACTGTTTAATTTCACATATCTATAGGTTACATGGCGTTCGGAAGCATAAACTCTGACAGAGGGTCCAATTTACTCAAATTTTTGGAAAGAGTTCCTTGAAGTTGACAGCTCCCGCCCAGGGCTAGGCTCCACCACCACCCTCAAACCAATGGGGCCTGTGAAGAGGACTAACGCAGTGTTAGAACAGTATCTATATGTTATATAAATTATCAACAAGATAACTGGTCTGACTAACTACCATTTGCTGAAGTGGCACTATAACAACTCCATACATAATAGTACTGATTCACCCATTTAAAGTGCTTTGGGACACAGATTTTGTACCCATACCTGAACTCCTCGTGAAAGGCCTAGCATCCATTCATTGGATGAATGGATAACTCAATTTCCAACTTAACTGGCCATGAACACGTAAAACATTAGATGAGGCCCATCAAGCTCATAAGAAATTTGAAGACAAGAAAAGATCTCCACAGAAATTATATAAAGTAGGTTACAAAGTTTTCCTGTCCACCAAGATACCTGCAAACCACTCAAAAGTCAAAGAAGCTTGGTCCTAAATATGTTGGTTCTTTCACGATTGAGCGGATTATAAATCCTGTAACAGTCCAGCTGAACTTACCAAAAAACTCTTCGACAAATTCACTCCGGTTTTCCATGTTAGTTTGTTAAAACCTGAACATACTTCTGATTTAAACACCCATCCAGACTGAGCACCCCTCCATATGAATCTTGAAGGTGAACAACATTTTTGAAGTGTTCAAGAAATTCTGGACTCTCGCAAATGGGGGTCAGCTCCACGTATCTTGTAGCCTGAAACAAATTTCCCTTCTTCACAAGCTGAATGGGTTAACGACACCGATGCTTAAAGCCCTAAGTTGATCAAAGCATTTCGTTCACAGTATTCCTGATTAAGCCCTAGGAGTGTATTCCTTTGTAATTGCTAATGATTAATTATTTGTCTTTATATTTTCTCCTCTCTCTATTCTAGGACTGATGGTTTTTCCTTTTTTACGGAGGGCCGAATTCACCTTCAAGATCTTCTTACTATTGCTTTGCACTCTTTCGGCTGTCATAAGAAATGGGGGGAGGGAGAGTGGGATGAATCTGGAAGTGAGCTGGAGGTGTTACATTTTTCTGTTGTGTAAAATGCAAGGGGGAGGAAGCATACATCAGAGTTAGGTTTATATTCTCGCTAGCTTTCTTTCTCTGCGCAACTGCAACCCATTATCAAAGTATGACAAAGCTGCAATGGACAGAGGCCTCATCATCACCTGAAGATGCCCACATGATCATATTCACAATTTCTAATTGGAAGATTTCATTTAACATTGGGGGTGGGAACATTTCCATCACTTTCTATATGTGAATTGCCGCGCCTAACTTTCAGATTCAGAATTCTCTGGTGCTACCACTTCCACTTCGGTAAATGATAACTTTTCTCTAAATTAAAGAGTCTAAGTATTTCTTTCTTGGATTTTGAATGGAGCACCGCCTGACATAGTCAAGGTCTTTTTGGAGGGTAGTAGTATTGTCTGTAGTGTTGAATAGCTTTACAACATCCACGAAGAGAACGCAGTTGCTCTTAATATGATCACAGAAGTCATTTATGTAGAGTATGAAGAGAGTTGGTCCTATGACACTGCCTTGGGGGACACCATTGTTGACAGCTACAAAATTTGATAGGACGCTCCCAATTTTGACCATTTGTTGTCTGTTTGACAGGAATGCTTCTATCCAGTTATATTGGTGTCCAGAGATACCATAAGATTTTAGTTTTCATAGTAGTTTTTCGTGTACCACTGAATCAAAGGCGTTACCGAAGTAAGTGTGTGTACAGGCACACATCTCTCCAGAATCACAGGGGCAGAGACTTTCAGGCCCTGGAACTTTTTTTTTAAAGATTTACTATCCTGTACTTCAGAGGGGACAGTATGCCATGAGGCAAGACAGAAAAACTTTCTGAATTACCATTTCTAATCTTCAAACCAGTAACACACAAGCTTATCCCTGCCCCTCTTTTTCCCTTTCCCCTTTCCCTTTCTCCATCTCTCCCAATCCCCCTCTCTTTGTCCCTTTCTCCCACCTTCTCTCCCTCTCTCTCCTTCTCTCCCCTCTTTCATATCCCTTTATCCCTCTCTTCTCCTCTCCCTCTCTCCCTCTCTTCCCCTATCACTCTTTCCCTTTCCCTTCTCCCTTTCTCCTCTGTCTTCCTCTTTCTGGCAAGAAGTCCCTAAGGGGTTTCCAGTCAATAGTAAGTGTTGTTGTTGACCTTTCTCTAATCAACTACGTTAATTTTGTCATTTCTTCTCGTTCTGCCATCTTCATCAATCATTTTTCTATTGTGGATATTTCAGAGCCTTTCCATTTCTATTCATATAATAGTCTCAACACAATAATCATATACAAAAGTAATCTTCCATGGCTCTTTTCTAATTGGCAAGCCATTAATCCCAGCAAGAAAAATACTGTTTTCAATAAATTTTGATCTATAAAAATGAAAGAATAAAATGATTCTTTATGTTGTCCACATTTCCAACATAAATTTGAAGAATCATTTTTCTAAAGTTGGTATATCATTTTATAAAAATTTTCTTTCAGATTATATAATAATGTAAATATCAGTTCTTTTAACCAAATATTTTCCTACTTTTCCACCAGTACAAGGTATCCAAAGGTCTTAGCCCATTTTAACACACAGTCTTTCACATATTGTTCTCTTTCAAATAAAATTTCAAATAAACAAATAAAAGTTTATAAATTTATCAATTACTTATTCATCATTTTCACATAGCTCAACTTTCTTTTAAATCTTTCTTTGGCAGCTCTGTTCCAAATGTCCTATTACCTATCTTTAATTTTTAGCTAAACAACCATACAAAAATCATTGAAAACTAAAATATCTACAGCCAGTTGCCCTCTTGATTTCATCTTATATTCTCCATGTTCCTATTCTATAGCTACTCTGGATAAGTTAGCAATTTTCTTTATCTATTTTTTTTTAAAAAAAACCATGTAATATTTCTTGCATTTCTTGAGTTCCTGAAAATGAGTTTTCCAGCTTTCCTCATCCAGATTTCTTTAGAATTGACAGATGGGCAAAGAAAATGAAGATTTATTTTAAAGATAAAAGATCAGAGAAGCTACAGAATTTCAGTAAGCTCTACCTGGCGGTGTGATAATTTTATGATTTGTGGCCACAAACTCTACATTAAGAAAATAAAATTTAAAAGCTTTCTGACTGTTGACAGGTCTTAAGATTTGCAGCAATGCTTCAATGGAACTGTCAGTTAAAAACTGATATATTGAATATACAAATTTTCTGTTTGCTTCATGAAATTTAAATCAAGATTCCTCTAGTATTGACAAATGAAAGCTCTGTCTCATATATCTAGTTGCTATGAAGTATTATTTCAGAACAAATATGCTAGATTCTGTATATGGATATTTTCACTTTTAAAAGTTAAAATGGAGTGAGAAAATTCTGAAAAATATTTTAACCTGATTTTGAAGCTATAGATCTTTTATCTAGTTCATAGAAATAGTATCTCATCATGGTGCAGGGGCCCATATGATGCTCTTTGAATGAGAAAAAACTTGATATGGAACCTGATAAACCTGGAGTTTCTGAAATAGCATCGTGGTTGTATATTAATTTGTACACAAAAATTTAGCAGAATGGAAATAAATTGTACTGTAAATTGAAATGTGATGTTCTGAAAATGTTGTTGACATTTACAATAAGAAATCATTAGAAAAAAACATGAATAAGGAAGAGAAGTATGGAAAGCAGGATGTGAAAATGGAGTAAGAAAATTCTGAAAAATCTTTTTTCTGATTTTGAAACTATAGATCTTTTATCTAGTAACCAGTGAAACATTTTGCTTACCATAAATTTTAAGTACTAACTTTCTCTTTGTTTAGAGCAACAGGTTATTCGTTCTAATTTTTAGCTCTTAAAATTATAACTAATTTTGTGGTATATTTAGATTTAAATTAGAAAATCCTGGATTCCATCTCCTATTTAAACAAGTTATTCAGCATGATCTACAGGCATTCTCTTAATATTGCAGCAATAAGTAAATCTAACACAATTACTTCTTTTCTATCTGGTTTATTGGAAAAAAAAATCTGTCTACTTGCTTGGCTTGAATGGATATGAGCTTGCCAGCAACTGACACACTACATAGGTGGTAGGGTGAATGTGTGTGTGTGTGTGTGTGTGTGTGTGTGTGTGTGAGAGAGAGAGAGAGNTGTGTGTGTGTGTGTGTGTGTGAGAGAGAGAGAGAGAGAGAGAGAGAGAGAGAGAGAGAGAGAGAGAGAGAAATGAAAACCATTTTACACTTCCTGACACATCTAGGGAGTAGTGCAGCATAAACTGATTGCAATTTAGAATGCATACATTCATTTGGATCTTCTCAAATTATCCAAGCCCATAAGTATATTTGCCTATTGCATACTGTCCCTTCAGATATAATTAAAGGTATTGGTCTTGTATGTTAACTAGGATTGGGTGAATATGAATCAGAGGATAAGGCATCAATGACTGTTTAATAATAAAATCTAAGAACCAGCACCTATGGGACAGATTTACAGGGATATAAAACAAACAAAGTTTGAGAGGGTCTCAGGAATGTATCCAATCCATATTAAATTATGGAGAGAGATGTTTATAGGCTTAGCTTCCTGAACTAGGGGAGTTTATATTTATTCATTATGTTTTGGATAGGACTAGTATTTTAGCTGAAATACATCTGAGAGATATCAAATTCAAAAAATCTGTCTTGACAAGGAAAGTTGTCTAAGCAAGCACCAAAAGTCTTGTACCATAGCAGGTTGTTCCATCATAAATTCTTGTTTGGGTGTATTAAATCAATAAAGTTGTGGCCCTGATTTATATTTAACTCACAGCTTTGAGTTTAAGTTGAAGAGTGGGGTAACTCTTCTTGTGGTATCCTGTATTTTGAGAAAGAAACTAAGGAAAATTAAATGAATGGGTAAAATAAATAAAACATCAAAGTATCTAGATATTTTTAAAAAGCCCATGTCTGATTAAAAGCTGGTTTGATACTGCTTTTTAGGTTCTGAAATCTTTGAAGGGGTTGTATTTTTAAAATACATATATGGCAGCAGTACAAATAACATGACTGAGTGGAAATTAAAGAGTGATCTCTGTTAGAACTGGCTGACAAAGAACAACAGAGCTCTGAGCTACCTGACACTTTTTCTCTTACCATCCTATGACCACTGGAGATCTTTTTAAGATGAATGACAATTAGTTTAGTATATTCTGTGGATGATGCTATGAATCATTCGGCATTTGAGCTGACAGGCACCTGCAACTTATCATCTCAGTTTTAGACCCACCATCTTATGATTTTCCTCAATGATTTCTGTCAACTTTATAACCAGCAGCAAGTTCCCACCTTGGAAACTACCATATGAGAAAAGGATGCAATGAAAACGCAGCAGAATTACAAATCTGGAGTATACATTTATAAGGTTCTGAATGTGATTATATTTCTTCACAGAAGATTCAAGAAATAATTATTGGCCAAATTTCCAGATTATTTTAACCTATAGAGCAATTATTTCTTCTTATTTGGTCATTGCCACATATATGGGCTTGACCCATGTAATTCAAAGATTAGGATAAAAAAAGTGCAAATAATACAAAGCTATCCAGGGAAGGTAGTATTGCTCCAATGTTTGTTTCTAAGATAATTTTATGTCAACATTCCAGTAGAAACATCACATCAATTGTTTTATTCTTTATTTCATTTACATTATTTATAATGGCAAATAATGCAAGTTATACAAGAGCATTCTGTTTGACGTTTCCTTGGTTAAACCATATCAAAGGAAATTCAGAGACTTTTTATTTCACATTGTATTTTTTTAAGAAAAAACCTGTATGCCCTTTGTCTTCCATAACATTTCACTTGAATCAAAATTTAGAGAAAATGCGGACACTTCTCCGAAAATAATCCTAAAGGAAAAGAATCTTGATGGCATGAGAGGGATCTCTGAGAAATTTTTTTGTTTATTTAATAACTTTGTATGCCATCCAATTCCCAAAGCCTCTTTGTGGATCAGAAATAAAAGCATAATAAAATAAAACAACCTCATCCTCACAAAAGATTTTCTACAACCTTAGACAATCCAGCCTATTGTTGCATAGCAAGTAATAGAACAGGTAGACATAGTAGAACATGGCTGGAAGCATAGCCATCCACTTATCCCTTTCTTGTCATCACTCACCCTAGTAGAATTTATTGTACGTCTTATTTTGAGAACTGCATCTGCAAATGACCTGCTATAAAACAGCTGTGATGAACAGTTTAAACCACTATGTGTGGAGTTACCACTGTAATTTAAATTTCTCCAGAGAGCATTTTACTGCAGGATGTTTGCTAGCAAGCAAAAGGAATTTTCTGCAGTAAATTATGTAATAAATGATGTAAAGGTCCCTGTGAAGGCAGGCCACTGAGATGTTAATTAAACTGCCACAATAGTGGAATCTTTTGAATGCCATGTCAACATATATCTCAAAGTCTCAGCTTCTGAGACAGTGCTTATGATAGACTGTGCCTTGAGCTTTGAATGCGAATCAAAACAGTAATTGATATGGAACCTGATAAACCTGGAGTTTCTGAAATAGCATAGTAGTCATGTATTAATTTGTACATAGAATTTCTGCAAAATGGAAATAAACCACACTGTGAATTGAAATATAAAATCTGCCCATTGCACACCACCCCGAGTCTACCATATGAGGAAAAAGCATACATTGCAAAATCGTTTGGAGGTAGGAGGTGCTTCTAATGTAATCTACTGGATCCCCTGCATGGATTGACCCTTGATTATGTAGGACAGACTGGGAGAAGCTAACCATCAAATTGCAAGAAAACAAGCTAATTGTGAGTTGAGAAGACCTGAAATCATTGGTGTTCTCACATTGCAATGAACAAGGACACACATTCCATTTCACAGCTACTAAGATTCTTGGTTGTGCAGGTACAAAGATTGTACCATGCAGGTACAAAAATATGCCTTTGTCAGTCAACAGGAATGCCCATTTACCACTAACTTATCAGGTACTGAGGAACTGAGGGCTTGAAAGCACAAGGAAACAACAGCCAATCACTAGCCATCACATACCAATCAACCAAGAAGAAGGAACCACATAAATACAACTCACAGAATAATCTAAAGAAAAATAATCGGGTAGAGAGAAATTCCCTGAAGATGGGTAATAAATGGATTTGCAGCTGAAGACCAAAGGCTCAAAAGAGTAAATTTCTGGTCCTGGTGACCAACCCAGATTTCATCTTGAAATATAAAAGTTTATTTCACAGTAAATGTTTGCCAAATGAAAAGAATGAGTAAGTAGATTAGTCTACCAGTACTGGACTGCCAGATTAGCATTAGCGGTAGACAAATATGGCAGGAAAAATGAAGATGAAAATATGGTGTTTGTCAAAAAACAAAAAAAATCCTTGCAATAAGTAAACAAGATCACTTCTGGTCACTATACAAAGCTGCTATTGTCAGCTGTGTTAGACCAGACTGTTGTAGGAGAGGCTGAGCAAAAATTAAGTCTATATTAAAGCCTCCAGGGCTTTACAACACATTTGGTTAATATAGTTTAGAAGAAGATTTGCCACAGGGATCAAAGGATAGCGGTAAATGATAACTGCAGTTCAAAGGAAATGATGCAATTAAAAGAAATTATGTAGAAGAAGAATTGTATGTCTGGTATATGTGTGAGAAAAAAAGAGAGAAAGAATGTTTATAATGGGTTCAGTTCTGTTACAGTAGTCATTTCAAGATAATATTAAAAAGTTTGAAAATATCATTTGTTCATGAGGCAAGTATAAAAACTGTGCCCTTGTAGTAAATGGGTTTGCTTTACATGAACTCAGATTAGCCTGTATGTCTGGCTTTATAACATTCTAGTATTAACATGACTAGTGTATGATTTCTGACTGTATCACTCCATAAATGCAGAACTATAAACAATGTTCATCAAGCACCAGTAAAAGGAAAAGAAACTGGGGAGGGCAGGAGATCTTCAAAAATAGCACGCAAAAATTAAACAAGATGCCATGAATAGCTGGATGTAGGAACATAATCAATACTTAAGGCTTTAACATTTTCCTAAATTTAGGAAACTATGAACTTAACCCTATGACAGTTGTGGAAAATCAAAGAGTAAGTGAAAGTTTTTGACATGGTGATTTTTTTTAATTACTTGGTATTCTTCCAGACTAGACATCACATTTCAAAATGAGGCTAACGTATCTCAGTTAAAACATGTTTGGTTAATACGTTTACAACACCACTTTTACAACTCCATAAAAGAAATGCTATATTGCCCTGTAATTTTTTTTTTCAGGTGTTCAGCAAAATTTTACCCAGTGTCAAAAGAAGAAATGCTGTTATAGCCTTAAAAGGAATTGTATCATTAAATTGCTTTTTTTTACTGAAACCTCAGTGTCCTTTTATATTTTATAAACATAAACAAATCAAAATAATTAACATCACATTAATTCTTCATCACTGACATTTTGTTACTGTAGCGTTGGGCAAGGAGTGGACAGAGGGTTAAATATGTTAATGTTGTCATATAATCATTTCCCTGATTAAGTAAGGCAACAATATTGTCTTATTTATTACTGCCATTAGTATATTAACTACAGTAGGAAAAAGATGGAGAAAGAGAATATAGATTTGCAGTACAATACAATTTTGTTCAACTTCATGATGAATCCTTCATGTATTCATGTCACAAGCAAGAGATACATATTGCTGTCACGAAACATAAGTGAAGCTGAACAAATGGGTTTTAAACTTTGACTAAAAAATATATTCACTCTGTTGATATCCTACGGAAGGACATTGCAAAGAGAAGCAGGAACTCCTTATGTAGAATAAAACCTGGTGTCTTTAACTGTTGTTTGGGCTTGTAAGAATCAGAGCATTTGTTTTCTCTCTGAAGTTAGTATGGCTAAACATTACTCTGGATCAGAAATACAAAATCCATGAGCTATATGTATTTATTTTGGAATTTTGTTATATATGTATAATAAGAGTACTTAAAATATAATGCAGTATTAATACAATTAACAAATACAATACAGATAAATACAGCAGTACCTTCATTTACAGATAGACTTTGATCTACAACCACAACTGGGACCAGAATTTCTGTTGCTAAGCAAGGCAGTTGTTAAGTAACTTGCACCTAATTTTACAACCCTTAATAACTGTTAAGTGAATCATGCAGTTCTTAAATGAATCCATCTGGGAATGTAGCAGATGAGGATCACATGATCCCAGGATCACATGATTCCATCATAAATATATGCCAGTTGATTACATGACCCTAGGAATGTTGTGATGGCTGTTAAGTGTGAAGACCAGTTGTAACTCACTTTTTAGTGCCTTTGTAACTTTGAACAGTTGCTAAATGACTATAAGTTCAAGGATTACCCATTGATCCCATTTAACCTGTCCAAAGGGCTTCCTGAAGCTTCCAAGTATTAACGAATCTGTGGAAGGTCTGAAAAATTGGGACCTTTCCACTTTCAGGATAGAATACTGCAAAGGAGAAGAATGGCCATTGAGGACCCCTACAGACACAGAGAGAAATACATATCATAATACTTTGATATCACCCAAGGGCTAATCAATAAACTCACATATCATAATACATTACCAATTATGAGAGAAGACCGACTCCGCTGTTATGGACAAGTCCAGAGAAAAGCACCTTCCACTGTGGTAAAGACTGCCTACCAACTAGAAGTCAATGGCCAGTGACCTCGTGGGCGTCCAAAACAGAGATGCCAAAACACCATCAACAAAGATATGCAAGCCGGGGGCCTGTGCCCTGGGGATGCAGCTGACCATGCAAAGTGGCATTCAATGATCCGAAAAGCAGACTCTGCACCTGTGGGAATATGCTAGAAAGAAGAAGAAGATATATCATGATAGGCTACCAGTACTTCTGTGCCATTATTAGATATTGAACTGTATCATTCAGGAATGTGAGCTGCAAATTCTCGCCACAGTGTCACTAACTGTCCTATTATCTAGATTTGCAGTTAGAGACAGAGCTCTCTTCCAGCTATTGTCTGTTCAAGAGTTGGTTACAATATGATCAAGGTGCTAGGAAGAAAGCTATTTGGCTTTCATTTCCAAATGAATGAAAACTACAGATATTATTACAACAATGTATTATAGGAAACAATTAGGCATTGTAATGAAGGTATTATAGTATCAGTGAGTGAGACATTTATATAATATAGCAGTGTTCAAGTACATAAAAAGAAGCTAGAGGAAAGCTGATCAAGAATTAGTCTCCATGGCTCAGAAACCAGGAGAAGAATAAATGCTCGACTGACAACAGTTTGCTTAAGGACTGTTTGAAGTTGCAGCGGCACTGAAAAAAAGTGACTTATGACCATTTTTCACACTTATGACCATTGCAGCATCTCCATGGTCACATGATTTACAATTGAATGCTTGATAGCTGACTCACATTTATGATGGTGGCAGTGTCCTGGGGTTATGTCATCTCTTTCTGCAAGCTTCTGACAAGTAAAGTCAAAGGAGAGGCAAGATTTACTTAACAACTGAGTTACTCATTTAACAAGTGCAGCGATTCACTGAGCAAGCATGGCAAGAAAAAAAAACGTAAAATGAGACAAAACTCATGTAACAAATTTCTCACTTAGCCACATAAATTGTGGCTCAATTGTGATTGTAAGTTGAGGACTACCTGTAGATGTGATTTTCAGCTACTAGATTGAATTGAAATGTAAGGAAAATCTTCCTTTCGGTAAAATCTGTCTACCATTCAAACTGTTTACAGGGGCTGTGGGTTTTCTCACCCTGGACCATTTTTTTTCTTTTGTTATGGAGGCACCTAGGTAGGCACCACTCATAAATGGATTAATTGGTGTTCCTGCAGATTGATCCATGTATTCCCTTCCAACTCTACAGTTCTAGGATTCTAAGATCATGTTCCACTTTTTTTTTTTTTTTTGGAAATGCACACAAAGTAGCCAATAATATTATGAAAAAAGTACTGGGAAAAAATAAAAAGAAAACAGTAAAAAAGTTCTAAAGATTGTATAGCTATACATTATATAGCTAATAAAATAGCTACACAGAGATTGACATAGAAATGTGGACTGATGCAAAACAAACAAAAGAGAGATAAAATAAGAAGCATACCATTTCTTTGCCATTGATAAAAAAGTTTTTTTAGTCTATATAAATGCCTGCCAAGCACTAATGCACATATTCATTCTAGTATATTATCAAGGGATATTCATGGAGAATGCTACTTTGGTTGTGGCCCTTATAGGCATGAATTTCACATTTATAATTCAAAACTAGTTAAAATAGGGGAATGCCTCTTTTTCTTTCAAAAAATACATTTGATTTCAAGCAGACACTTGCAAAACATAACTTTTACAAAGGTTATGGTTTAAGGTTATCTATCCTTCTGCCTTTTTAGAGCAAAATAACCTTCAAAAAGACCTTGATTATGTATCAAACAAATGGCAACTTCAAATCTCAACAAATAAATGCTCTGTCCTACATATTGGCAAAAAAAAAAAATCAGAAAAAAAATATAGGCTGAATAGTCAAGATCTTGATATGATCCAAACTCTGTCAAGGATCTTGGAATATACTCATCTCTAACGAATAAATGCTAGAGCCCACATTGTCAACTACATGCCAAAAAGCATTAAAGAGTTGTTAACCTAATCTTATGTAGCTTTTCTCTGGTAAATATTACACCTAAAAACTAGACCATGACAAAACGATTATTGCTTGACCCAATAACTCGAACTCCAGCTCATCAGTCTAGAACCCACATTTCGTATCTGATATCAACACAGTTAGAGAAGTCCAGAAATATTTCACAAGAAGAGTTCTCCACTCCTCTACTCGTTGCAGAATACCTTATGCCACCAGACTCGAAATTCTCAATCTAGAAAACCTTGAACTACGCCACCTTCGATCTAAGTATAGTATATAAAATCATACATTGCAATGTCCTACCTGTCAATGAATATTTCAGCTTCTACCATAACAAACACAAGAGCAAACAATAGATACAAACTCAAGGTTAATCGTACCAAACTTGATTGCCAGGAAATACGACTTCAGCAACAGGTGGTCAATGTCTGGAATACTCTATCCTGACTTCTGTTTCTTCCCCAAACTCTAAAAACTTAACCTCAGACTGTCTACTGTTGTACTCAGCTCGCTTTCCTAAGAGGTCTGTAGAGAGCGTGCATAAGTGCACCGTCCCTGTCCATTGTTCTTTTTCTTTTTTAAAATTTTTCCTGATATGTACCATGTATTCATAACTATGTTTTTACTTATACCTATTATCTTGTAAGCAATTGACAAAAATAAATAAATAAATAAAATTTCTTTGGTAAAATAAATATCAGCTGATGTCATGTATAATTCTGAACAGTGGTATAAACTTTGAGTGCCTCTGAAATATGCTGGCAAGGGAAATATATTTTAAAAAAGAGTAATTGTTTTACCAGAAACAATCACCTTCAGTACTCAGATCATTCCCAACCATTGAATTTCTTTAAGAAGAAAGAAAGAAAGAAAGAAAGAAAGAAAGAAAGAAAGAAAGAAAGAAAGAAAGACAGAAAGAAAGAAAGAAAGAAAGAAAGAAAGAAAGAAAGAAAGAAAGAAAGAAATCAGAAATATTTAAGTGGATAAAACCATTTTTGGATTAGTTACTAGGTAACCAGTTAACAATTGTGGAAATTCACCAGGAGTGAAATGAAATGGTCTGAATTCTATTTACTGGTATATGCTGAAAAAGAAATTGTGTTCTCATATGTGCAATGTTGCATTATTATACATGCATTTTTCTTTCATATTCAAGCAATTTGACAGTCATTTATACCACTGACATTTATACTATGACTAATGACTTCACAGGGACTATTGTGAACTTGCTCCAGAATAGCTTAAAGCAAAAAGAAATTAATTTATTTTACAGTGAAAATAATTCTGGGTAAAATGTAGTTCATATTGAATAGGGATTGCATAATATGAGTCACACTCATCTGGTAATGTCAACTACTACTGGATTAAGGCATCAGTGGCTTGGAAAATTTAACCATTAGAAGTCAGTTTCACTGCTGAAGGTTGTAAAAAAAATCATTTTTATTAATATTAAGCGGAAAGGACATGAAATATATTTCATCATGTATCAGGAGATACCAGGAGAAGATTTATTTCATTTCAGTGAGATCTCCAAATGAACATTCATCATTCAGTTTTTGCATCTGTTGGTCCTATTATAAACTTTGAAAGTCTGCAAACTGATTATAGGTTGTAATTTTCCATATAGAAAAAAATAGATTTCTGCTATTACAAAAATAAATCTCCTATAACAATGCCTCACTACTACATTAACATTTATACCTGCATATTATCATAATAGTTAGCCTGGTTCACATTTCTATATTTAGGATTTTTTGACTGTATTTATGACGCTATGATCACCTATCCAATTCATGACAAAACTTTCTGATAACTTTGAAATACTTTGCAGTAACTTCTTTTACATATTCAACTGTAACTAGGTAATTCCTGTTTCCACATAGATGCAATAAGCCTTAGTTATGTTAAAGAATCAATGTGTGCAAATGACTACAGAATATATATACTTTTAAAGACCATGTAAACATTCAGTTCCAATAACGGGAAATCCTTAGAGACTGAGGATAGTAATGACAGTAAGTTATACAGTTCTCTTTTATTCTTACACCACACACAATATTACAAATTCTGAATTTGTATCCAAGGTCTTTAACTGACTAAATGTGGCTGAAGCTTAAAATTGTTAAGACAGAAATATATTAACTAAGATGTAGACTGACTTTGACACCAGTGTAAATCTGTTTTAGATGGTAATTCATTTCCATTTAAGAGACAAAGGAATTGTCTTCCTATTGTTCCATTAGGATAAAATGCCTACAGAGCAATCACCAATGTAATCATTTCCTATTTTATGCTAATGTATCAGAAGATGCTTTTCTCCATCTTGCGAGCTTCTATCCAATATAAATGTGTAATTGATTTTTTTACTTGACTAATATTAATTTTTAGTAACCATTTTAATGTAATAGTTCAGTATTTACCAGCCTTAGCAACTCCAGATGTTTGGACTCAGTTGTCATAATTTTCTAAGTGGCATTGCTGAGAGTTCTAGGATTTGAAATCCACAAATTTGGAAGCTGCTGATATCAGAAAACACTGCAATAGTCATAAATTAATCTGAACTAAGATACTACAGTTTTTGAAGGACAGATATAAGCCTAAGATGTTTACTCAGAAGTAAATTCCATGTGTTCAATGGGATTCACTTCTAAGTAAGCAGGCTTTGGAATAAATTCTGAGTTTTATTCCCCTATAATAGTATAATCAGGAGATGAACTATTGCAAATTAGGTTATCCAAAATTCTACTCCTAATTAGTTTCCTGATCTCACATGCCTTCGGAATGATGCAGCCTTTACAGCAATAAAAAGAAATGTAGGAAAATGCTTTCCACAGAGTCAAGCAATTGGTCCATCTTGTGTAGATTTAATGGTACTATTGGACAGTTCCTCTCCATGATTTCAGAAATGAGTTTTTCATCTCTACTTTGAGATGGATTGTAACCAAGGATTGAGTCTAGGCCACTCTGTCTCCAAACAGAGTTGGAGTTATTAAGTTAAATAACTTAATAGTTAAATAACTTAATAGTTAAGTTATTTAACTTAAATAGTTAAATAGTTATTTAACTATTTAACTCCAGTTATTAAGCTAAAACTTGAAAATTGTTCAGTATTGAATGCCTAATGAATAATGAAACCACAGGGTAGGATCCATATGGTGTGCCTTAACTAATTCTTCATTTTCAAAGCATAATGCAAAAGGAAGTGATAAAAAGTCACAATTTTTGAAGTTGGCATGGGTACTGGTAACTGTCTCAAAATCATACTGAATTCCATCAAATGACAGAGAGGAAAGGAGATATAATCTATCATATAAGTCATATTGTTAGGCTCTAAAATGACAATTGCAAATTGTATTTGCAATTAGCAAATACAGGACCTGAGATTTCTTATTGTGGAGCAGCTGCAAAACTCAGGCATGAAATGGACTACTTTTAAGATGGAGAATAATAATGTTCAGATGGACAGTGATGAATAAACCCAAGAAAAGATGTCTAGACATATTGAAACTCTGGACAGGAGATGCTTTTATTTCTTCTGGAGCCACGAGCCCATATTTAAATGATGATCTAAATTCATTCTTTTCAAATGCAGTAGAGAGCAAATTTCCTCAAAAAGATGCAGAATATTTTCCCAAGAAGATGCAGAATATTATCATGAAGACACACTTCTTCCTAATTCAAAGAACAATATATTTCCCAGTTGTAGGGCATGTCCTAGATGCCTTTTGTTAGCAGTGAAAATATTTGGAGCAGTACTGATTTTATACATAGTAAATACATTCTGGATCATGAAAGATACACATCATATCTATGAACTGTTGAGATGTAACATTAAAATGTCCAGGTTCTATTGTCTAATAGTGAAGTAATCTAGCAGCCCTAAATATTTTCTGTAGAAAGAAATCCTTTCAGAATTGGTCAGATTGCACAATAAGATTAATATTATGTACCATAAAATTATTATGATTATGTGGCAGGTTTATTCAGAGAGAGTATCCTTTGCCAAGAGAAAAGAAGAGAAATATCTCATTAACACATGGGAAAGATTATTTGCAATTGAATCATGTTTAATTCCCTTACGTTTTGGGAAATATTCATGCATTCAAATTTAACATGATTACCAAATGTCAATTACATTATTTTAGCACATTCATAGCTAAAAGTATTGTTAATCTTTTCTCTTGCCTTAGTTTGTGAGACTACTGTAGATAAATCCATTTGTCCCTTGATGTCAAAGAAGTCTCATTTAGCTTCCTTTAAGTTGACAATGCATTGATGGCATCATCTATATTTTCTGAAATCAATTTCTTCTGACATTTGGCATAGTTAATCTATTTGGAATTACAGATTACTGCAAAGCCATCTTATTTAATACAATTCAAAGTTGGTTTCATTATTTGTTAAGTATTTTCTCTCAGCTTATGAATAATTCCAGTTTCTCTGGAAGCTACTAAGAATATATCAGTTCTAGATAGATTTTTTAAAAATAAAAATATGCAAACAAATTCAAGATTTGCATTTATACTTTGATTTATCTGAAATTCATTCACTTATATGAAATTCATATAATTAAGCATGCCTTTATTTATTTTCATTCACAAGGTCCTGGAAGCCTAAATCATAAGACATTTTTTCTTTTTTATTTATTTCTCTTGCATCTGCTTTGGTCAGACACATCTTTAAATATGTTATTAGCCCATAATATAGTGAAATTGGTAATTAAACAATTAGAGTTTTTTTAAATTAGATTTTTCAGTTGACATGAAGAATTCCTAAGTGTCACAATCCCCTACCCTTTAATAAATGGATTAAATGTATTGTCTAATTTAATAAATGAAATAAACTTTTGCTCTTTTACTAGTCTTCTTAGATGTCCAAGAAACACTTATTAAAAAGACCTTTATGTGACATTTTTGACATTTCAAATTAAAAATGGGATGCAACCAGCATTGCACATTAAAAGGGATTTGAGCTTCTTTCTTTATTATTTAAAAAAATCTTTGTGACAAGGGACAACTACAAAAAAGCAGTTGTGTTATGACATAAGGGTTCAAAAGAAAAAATATAGATTCTCAGTGGATAGGTTAAGCTCTCCTTCCCATAAAACAACAACAACAACAAAAAAACCCTTCAAATTTACCTCTATTATATCCATTGAATATGCTTTGCTTATACTAAAGAAAAGTAAGATTGTCCAATTATATTAATGTTAAGTTATCTATTAGTCATTTAATGTATATATACTTGATCTCAATAAATCAGTAATTTAGTACTAGTTTGGAAGAAAAAGCAGAGAAAGTTTCATTGAAGTTAGGATGTTTGAGGATACTTTCAAAAATATCTATGTTTTAGAAGTGACATTGATCTGAATCACTGGGAATATAACGAATATTTTTTTTCCAGTTTGAAGGAACACATTCAATGGCAAAAAAATCACAAAGATCATAAGGAAAAAAATAGAACAGAGAAGTACCTGGGTCATGACCTATATATATTTTGTACTGTTTTTTTAAAGTTAAATTCAAGAATAAAGTAAGAAAACATTTCTGCATCTATTCCTTCTGAGCATTTGGAGAGAATCTAATAATGCTGGTGATTTCATTTATGTCCTTACACTGTATAACTGTTAAGTCATAGAAACAAAAGATGTTATTTTCACTTTGATAGTTGGCAAATTGTATGCAGTTGCTCATTTGCATGTGTTATATTAAAATTTTATAATCCACTCACTTGATAGAAATTGTCAAATTGGGAAACAACCACAAAAATATATTGCTAGAAATTATATATTATAAATTGTATATTTCTATATAGAGTTAAAGTAATAACTTAAAACATCTCATCCCCTAAAAAAACATGACTAATTTAAATAATGATCTAGTTCAGAACTTCTGCTAATTTTTTTGGGGGGGGCAGGGTAGTAATCAAAACCTTGAGTATTGTTAAACAAGGATAAACTCGTTCTTTCTTTCGCTGAAGTAAAGATTTTAAATTGGCATTTAACAACACTGTTCTTGATTAGAAAGAGAGATAAAAGGAAAGCTCAAAAGTAGAGGTTAGGGGAACAAACGGTTGTGGAATGGGGCTGAAACAGCAAAAAATGGTAATTGCTTTTCTAAAGTCCCTTTTACACAGGGATGGGCTACTGGGGGTTTGCAGGGGTTCAGGAGAACTCCTAGCTAAGATTCTATGCAGTTTGGAGAACCTCTCAAATCCCACTCCTGGCCAGCCCTGCCCACCCCTCCCTGCTCCTCCCGAGTCCCCACATGGCCTGTTTTGGATGTGGTGAAAAATGGGCCTTCCAGAAGTTTGGGAAGGCCAGAAATGAGCCCTTTTCCAGCTTCCAGAGAGCTTCCAGAGCTCGGGGAGGCCATTTCCCCTCTTCTGGAGGCTTGAGGAAAGCCTCCAGAGGCCAGGGAAGGCAAAAATGTTCCCTCTTGCCATGGTGCAGGAGGCCAACTAGGTCCTGCCCACCATGGACACACATACTCCACTCAGCAACCAGGTAGAGAAGTCTTTGTTAAAAATTTTCAAGCCTACCCCAGCTTTTACAGTTTTAAAAGGATGGCTTATATTTTTGAAGGTTCACAGGTAACATTAAGAATAAGGTAAGAGGTTGAGAAAGAGAGATGTTTATCATTTTGGTGCTGTATTACTTTCTCTGTCTTTTTTGAAATTCATGCAATTGAGCACAGATTTATATGCCCCAGGTGTGTTCCAAAGCCTCATGGAGCACCTGTTAAACGGAATCAAGGGAGTCATCCCTTATTTTGATGATGTTCTGGTATCAGCAAAAAATGCTAATCAACTAGAGAGCAGATTAAGAGAAGTCTTAAGAAAATTTAGAGACGCAGGCCTTAAGGTAAAGTGAGAGAAATGTAATTTCGCCACCAACCAGGTCGAGTTTCTGGGCTACCTAATTGATGAACAAGGGATACACCCCACCGAAAAAAAGATCAAGGCAATCAAAGACACACCTAGATCTTGGAACAAAACTGATCTTCAAGCATTCCTAGGCCTCATAAATTTCTACAATGTGTTCCTGCCCCATAAGGCAACCCTTACATCGGTTGTTAGACAAAAAAACTATCTGGAAATGGGGCCACCAGGAACAAGCAGCATTTCAAGGTATCNGTCTAACACCATTTTAATCCAGTATAGCAATACCCTGCCTTTGACGGTCACCTGTGATGCATCGCCTTTTGGAATCAGCGCCATCCTGAGCCACAAGCTACAAGACAGCAGAGAGGCACCAGTCGCTTTCTATTCAAAAACACTTTCCAAATCAGAACACAATTACAACCAACATGACCGAGAAGCCCTCGCAATCATTGCCGGAGTCAAAAGATTCCATGAGTACCTTTATGGCAGAAATTTTTCGATCATCACTGATCACAAACCCCTGTTAGAGAACCTAGCAGGAAACAAGCCAACCCCAAACATTCTGTCACCTAGAATGATGAGATGGTCTGAATTCCTGGCTGCCTACACCTACACGCTGATCCACCGGAGAGCTTATTGCAGGAGAGCTTATTGATACACCTTTCTTTTTAGGTGTCAAGTCTCAAGTCCAGGTGGTGGAGTCTGGAGGAGATGTGAGAAGACCTGGGGAGTCCCTCCATCTCTCCTGCCAAGCCTCTGGGTTCACCTTCACAAGCTATTACATGAGCTGGATGAGACAGGCACCAGGGAAAGGACTGGAATGGGTGGCAACGATCAGAACATCCTCATCTCCAATTAGCTATTCAGACAAAGTCAAAAGACATTTCATTATCTCCAGGGATGATTCCCGCAGCCAGCTGCTTTTACAAATGAACAATCTTAAAGTGGAGGACACGGCAGTTTATTACTGTGCAAGAGACACAGTGAGAGGAAGTGAATCTGATGCCAAACAAGAATCTTCTCATCAGAGCAGCTGTAGTAATTTATGAGTTTATGACAGAAAGTTGAATTTCTGTAACAGGAACAGCCAATGAATCTCCCTTGGAAGCTCAGGACCGACCCTGGCCTAAGTAGTGTGGAATTTGGTTAGCAGTTTCGTAGGAAGAAAAAAATAATCTATGGTCAGTAGATGAAACTGGGTACTTTCTAAAAACTTGAAATGTATTTCAAGGCAGAAATATGGATTGGTATTCCACAATTCATCCTTGATATATTTTGCATTTCAGTCCATTTTGATTCTCAGTATTGACAATTCTCCTGAATCTAACTCCATTGTATATGTTGCTCTATTTTCATTTCTACTATATAAATTAAGTTGATTCAATCCCCTTAATTCTGAAGCTCTGGCTTTGTCAAGGGAGGGAAACACTGTTTATTGCAAACCTCCCCTAGTTATTGCAAACCTCCCCTGGTTATAAACACTGGTTATTGCAATTCTATGAGACTGAATGTTTTCAACTGTCTTCCTGCCTTGATAGCTTTTGCGACAACTTCATACCATATAAAGTAGGTGTTTTGACTTGGCTACCAACCTTTAAAAACTGGGAGTGAGAACAACTGGAATCTCTCAGTAACCTTGTTTAACAGGGAGATTTAAGTGGGAAAAAAATTGAAAAAAAAGTCTCATCTTGTAGGTTTGGATATGTGCCCAGGTAAAACCAGCCCCAGAATGTCCACATTGCAAAGTAAAACATACATTTATTCAAAAGTAACCCCTTCTTTTGTCGTATATGCTTATAGTTAAACATGTCATTCTTGACTCTCATAAAACTTGCCCATAATCTCATTTTTTTGGCAAAAAAACCTATAATCTCAATGGAGGGAATGACTGTTAGATTGAAGAGCCATGGTGTTAAGTGGTTGGAATGAAACACTGCAGGCTAAAGCCCATGTCACACTGCACCAACAGATGGAAAGAGGATGTAAAATGGAGAAAAACACTTGACATCCGTTGGTTAAGGCGATGCTTCCTTTCTGTACTCACTGCGTCCGTTTTTCTTCCTTTCTATCCGTCCAGCATCCGTCTACTGAAATTTCATCCGCTCAAAAAGTTTTGATTCTGCATCCACTAGGCATACGGGGAACATCCGTTCTGCATCCGTTGTCATCCGTTATGCATCCGCTACATCCGCTAGGCATCCGCTGAGCATCCATGCAACTCAAATCCGCTCCAGCGGTAAACGGACACAGGGAGGAAGTGAAAAGGACGTGGAATGGACACAAAGCATTAGTAGCACGGACGGAGAACGGATGAAAGCAGATGCAGCTCGCATACAAAGCATTTAAAACGGAAAAAACGTTTGCATAGGGGACCAATCTCGGATATTAAGGATGTCTAGAGGATGCAAAAGGACACATATGGGAAAACCTATATTGCCTATAAAAAGGGGGAGCAACTCACCTGGATCTCAC